>CM059194.1:3893494-3996518 GCA_030323885.1 Branchipolynoe longqiensis | reverse complement strand
CCCCCAGGCGCCAACTCCCCCCACCCATACACCACCACACCTACCTACACACCCCCACATCCGCCACATCCCGCTCCACACACGTACACCCCCGAGTGCAAACTCCCCCACACATACACCACCACACCTACCTACACCCCCCCCACATACCCCACATCGCCCAAATCACCCACATCCCCCCACACACCTACCAACCCAGGTGCCACCACACCCAACACATACACCACCACACATACATACATCCCCCACATCCCCCACATCTCCCACGTCCTCCGCACACAGCGCTGCGCTCCAGGGTCCGGTGCCAGGTACACAGGTCGGGCTGTACCAGGTGTGCATCTTTTATGAACTCGTGTCAGGTCAGCATTAAGCCAGCTTCATCCAAACCTGCCTGTAGCATACCAGCATGCCACTTCCGGTCGAGCCATGCTGTGTGTATATGATGTATAGCGTATTATGTGAGTATATATGTATTATTGTTGCACTCCGTATGACACAACACTGGGCCTAAATGGATGAGCCATTATTTATCGGCTCGGGCGTTGATGGGCCTGTCACACTACAACGCTTCTCTCGGCGACCCGTCAGCATTGAAAGGACTATCTTGCGTGTCGAGAAACGTCAAACTTTTCGGCGGTTTGGGGGAAAAGATCGGCGTCAGGGCGGCGCGTTATGCGCGCGTGGCAAACGTGTGTCGACGCGCTGGGGGGAAAAAAAAAAAGTTTGGCGCGACGTCTTCATTTAACCTTAAATGTTGCTAGGGCATAAAACAAAAATGGCCCAGTTTGCGCAACGCGTGAGCAACGCCCCTCCCGCGCGCGCGCCGTCTTCCTAGCGTTCCCATAACGTCATTCCGGCACGTTGCCGGTCGCTGGAAGTTTTTGACATGTTCAAAACGCTCAGCGACCAATAACGCGCGCCGACGTTCTCCGCCGACCGTGAACGTCCAAGATAGTGTACCGACGTGTACCGACGCGCCCATAACGTGCCACCAGCGCTTCTCGATATTTCACCAAATATCGCCCAAAAACACCACACGTTCATGGGTCGCCGGCGAGAAGCGTCGTAGTGTGACAGGGCCATTAGCGCGGCCGGCCGGTTAGCTAACGACGGTGTTGGTATATGTGTCACGGGAAATGTATGTGGCCAAAGCACTGCTTGGTTAGCTAACAAGTGTGTTATTTATAGATTTGGGAAATCCCTCTGCGTTTATAGCCATATATTAGGCTCAAATATATTAAATGCTATCATATTTAACAGAATTACATACACAATAAGTGAAATGTTATCAATTTAACCCTAAATTCGAAGCGTTATTAAGGCTACCGCCGCATTGGCGGTGATATTAATATTTATGTTTTCGAATAGACAAACGTAAAGTAAATAAATTGCCACCGAAAATATAACTATTAATATCGCCGCCAATGCGGTGGTAGCCTTAATAACGTTTCGAATTTAGGGTTAAATTGATAAAATGTCACTTATTGCGTATGTAATTCTGTTAAATATGGTCGCATTGAATAGATTTGGCCCGAGTCGGTGCCTAACCTGGACCTTAACACAGGCTCAAGTTGGGGTTAGTCAAGGCGACGTTAACCCTCGAGGAGTTTGCCTAACCTGTGCACATACATTGGACACTTTGGGCCGCTAGCCCGGGAAATCCGCGCGACATGTGGGTTACGAGTCCTAACCCAGACTCATATATTTGGCCCTGTTCCGGTAGTGCCATCTTGGCCCGACTCGCCTGGACCGGATGTTGACAAGTAAGTGTCAGTTGCATTGGAGGATTATTACTTGCTTTATATAGCACATAGAAGTGGAAACTGCCTCTCTGTCAGTACTTTTTGTTGGTGTTGGTGGTAAAACAGATTATTCATCAGATCATACATGTTTCAGCCCCGAGGCACTGGTCTTCCGACCGTTCACACTGCATTGTACATAGGTAGATCAGCGGGGACTTAGCAGATTGGATAGCTTACCTCGTTTGGGCTACGAAGGTTAATGGATGTCCAATTGAATTATGAAGGTCAGATTTTATATACGATTAATGTGGAGGTTCACATATCTCGTTGTGGTGCAGTGAGTTCTGGGATGTTTTCATCATGGAATACATCAGATCGCCCGACTGCACCCCCACCCCAAATATTGCTCTTTGCCGAGAGAATTAAATAATATATATTTCCCCTCATTTTGAACCACATGTAACATCATGCACATACATTATATATCATTACACACACCTGACTACAAACTACATCACAAAGAACGCCACACAAAATACTACATACACCAACATATACAGCACCAAATGCACCACAACACAGACAGGTATATATAAGATCCCTCCGTGATGAACAGGGATGAACACAACTCCGTGAGAATTTTGATTCTCAATCCACATTAAGTAACTCTTTCCATGTCCGCTTTCTGCCAATACCCCCAATCCTCCCCCCACCGCACTCCATCACGTTCACCCTCCCCCCTCTCCTCCCTTCCTCCCCGTCGCACCTTCCGCCTCCCCCCACAGTCCCTCCTATCGGCCCTCACACGCCTCCCCCCTCAGTGCCTCCAGCCCCTCCCCCTCATCCCACCTTCAGCCTCCCCCCACAGTCCCTCCTACCATCCCTCACACGCCTCCCCCTCAACCCATCCAGCCCCTCCCCCTCCTCCCACCTTCCGCATACCCCCATTCCCTCCTCCCCCCCTCACACGCCTCCCCCCCAACCCCTCCATCCTCTCCCCCTCCTCCCACCTACCGCATCCCCCCACAGTCCCTCCTACCCTCCCTCACACGCCTCCCCCCTCAACCCATCCACCCCCTCACCCTCCTCTTCACCTTCCGCCCCCCCCAGTCCCTCCTACCCTCGCCTCACACGCCTCCCCCATCAACGCCCACCCCCTCCACCCCCTCCTCCTCGCCCCCCCCCCCCCCAGGCCCTCCTACCCGCCCTCACGCGCCTCCCCCCTCAACGCCTACCACCTCCCTCCCCTCATGGGCTGGTTTGTCGAGATCAGCACGCTGGACCTCCCACCTCCCACCTCCCACCTCTCGCCCCCCACTCCCACTCCTCCCCCTCCCACCGACACCTCCCCTCGCGGCTGCGTTGTCGAGGTCAGCAGGGTGTGTGGCGTGGCAACTAACCATAATGGACTCGTCTGCTGATTGCGTCGATACAACACCCTTACGGCGTGTCCACGCCAATAACCTGTAGGTGGCGCCACCGGCGGACGACGGCGACGGCGCATCCGCGCACTGTTTGCGCAGCAGACGACACTGAACGTTCGTAATCCGGCAGTAATAGCAGCAGGCGGCGCCGGGTGCAGTAATGAGGCAGACGACACTGGATGCGCGCGGGAAAGTGGCTAAGTGGGAAAGCGCATGCGTGCAGGGATCGAACATGGCGGGGGTGGCGTGACAGATCACGGGGGGTAGGGGACGGGGGGGTAGGGGAGCGAGAGGGGTGAGGGAGAGGGAGGGGACGAGGGGGGGGAGAACGGGAAAGGGTGGAGGGGCAGAGGGGGAGGGGGAGGTATGGATGTGGCAGAGGAGATAGGAAGGGGAGGGGGAAGGGGAAGGGTGGGATAAGGGAGGGAGAGGGAGAGGGATGGGGGAGGGGGGAGATGGAGGGTCGACGTGGGAGAGAACGAGGGGGAGGGGAGGAGGGTGGGAGATGGACGTTCGGTGTGGGAGAGGACGAGGGGGATGGGGAGGTGGAGGGGCAGGGATGGGGAGACTGGTGGGGATGTGAAGCGCTAAGTGGACAGGTGAGTAGGGGAGTGGGCGGAAGTGTGAAAAGAGCGATAATGTGGAGAGGATGGTTGACAAGTGAAGGTTGCTGCGGTGGAAAGTGTGGAAGGCAGTGAGAATGTCATGCGAACGGCAGTGAGAATGTCATGCGAACGGCAGTGAGAATGTCATGCGATAAGTGGAGAAAGGAGGAATGGGTGGGAAAGAGGTGAAAAGAGGGAAGATGTGGGGAAGGGGAGGGAGAATCCTAGGATGGGATGCACCAAGTGGAGAGGGGTTACGAATGGGTGGGGGAGAAGGGGTGAAGGAGAGAGATAATGTGGCGGGAGCTAATGTGCCAGATTGAGAGAGGCTAGGGGTGGTGGGTGGAGGAGGGGAGAAGTGTCATAAATACTGGATATCTTGACCTGATTTTATATTCACCTGGCTATTATTAGTAATGACCAAACACTATATAACATTAATATAGTGATCTTAAAAAATGGTAATATAGTAGTGACCATATATAACGTTAATATCATCATCATCATGCTGTGGGTCGCAATGCAACAAAGACTGCTTTCATTACTTGACTGCCGCTATCCATTTAGCGTTAATATAGTGACATTATATATTGTTAATATAGTGACCCTATATCACATTAATATAGTGACATTATATAGCATTAATATATAGACCTTGGTCGTAATGCTCGCATTGCGGTTGATTCGTGGTGAGGGAGGAGGCCCCCCCCCCCTGTCCCTCCTCCCTCTGCCGCCGCTCTGACGCACCGGCCGCCTCGCTGCTCTCAGCCAGTCGCCTCTCATCACTCTCCTGGAGCACTCTCTCTTTTTCTCCACCCACAACCCATACTCTATCACCATCTACATACGGTGGATGGCTCTTCAGGGTCCCTCCCTCCATGACTGACACTGACCTCATGTCCTTATTGACGGACGCCGCCTCGCCTCCCTCGCACCGTCCACCTGGAGGAACCGCCGCCGCCAGGCCCGAGGGTACGTGGAGTTCGCCTCGGGCCACCACTGGGACCCTCTGGCTCCCACCCCCTTTGACGTGGCCGCCTACACTGCCTCGCGTTAATATAGTTACATTATATACCATTAACGTAGTGACATTATATAATGTTAATATAGTGGCAGTATAGAACATTAGTATAGTAACATTATATTACCTAATATAGTGTTACTATATTGACCTCATGTAACATTAATATAGTGACTCTATATACCATTAATATAGTGACCTTATATAATGTTAATTTAGGGAAATTATATAACATTAATATAGTGGCAGTATATAACGTTATATAGTGACTGTATATAATGTTAATATCATGAGCTGTTATAACATTCATATAGTGACATAATATAACATTAATATAGTAACATTATATAATGTTAATATAGTGAGCTTATATACAATTACTATACTGACTTTGTACACCGTTAATATAGTGACATTATATCACATTAATATAGTGCCATTATTTAACATAAAATATTGACATTATATAACATTCATTTAGTGACCTTCTATAACGTTGATATAGTGACATTATATACTGCTAATATAGTGACATTATATAATGTTAGTATACTGACCTTAGATAACATTAATATAATTACCGTATATAGAGTTAATATATTGATCTCATTTACTGTTAATATAGTGACTGCATATAACGTTAATATAGTGATATTACATAACATTAATATAGTGACATTATATAATGTTAATATAGTTACCATATATAACGTTTATTGTGTGAGCTTATATAACATTAATATAGTGACATTTTATGTTAATATAGTGAGTGACCTTACATAACATAAATACAGTGAGCTTATATGACTTTAATTTACTGACTTTATATAAAATTAATATAATGGCATTACATAACATTATATAATGACATTATATAACATTAATATAGTGGCCTTATATAACATCAATATATTGACAGTATATAATGTTAAAATCATCATCATGCTGTTGCTTGCGATGCGACAAAGATTGCTTTCATTACTTGACTGCCGCTCTCCATTTAGCTCTCTGCTGTGAGAGTGATGTCCATGAGTCAGTCTTAATATCTCTCAGCTTCAGCTTTCTCTTGATGGGATCCTTGAACCAGAGACGAGGGTGCCCTCTCTTGCCGTAACCAGAAGACAGTCAAGATTAGAGGATCTGCGTTGGTAGCCTGTCTGATGACATCCTCATGAGGTGTCCAGTCCACCAGAGATTCTTCCATAGAGGGCAGCCCCGTCCGTTTGAGTATTTCCTTAATTGTCACTTTGTCCTTCCAGGTTAGCCTCATGATTGAACGCAGATGTCACATCATGAATGCATGCAGCTTGTTCACCTGTTGTCTGTACACTTTCCAGGCCTTGGCTCCGTATTGCACCGTAGATCTTGCCTTTGACCCGCATGGACACGTGGTAGTTGTTCCAGAGTCTCTGGCGTAGTCGGCCGAAAGATGCGCTAGCCTTGGCCATCCTCCTCTGTATTTCAGCATCAATGCGTCCATCACTTGACATAGTTAAAATAGTGACCTTGTATACCCTCAATGTAGTGATATTATATATTGTTAATATAGTGACCTTATATACTGTTAATATAGTGAGATTAGACAATGTTAATATAGTAACCTTATGTATTGTTGTTTTAGCGACCTTATATAGCGTTAATATAGATACCTTATATAACATTAATATATTAACAGTATATAACATTAATATAGTGGCGTTATATAATGCGAATATAGTGAAAGTATATAACATTAAAATAGTGACATTATATAATGTTAGTCCATTGACCTTACATCCTGTTAATATCGTGACCTTATATAACATTAATATAGTGACCGTAAATACTGTTAATATAGTGACATTATGTAACATTAATATAGTGACCTTATATAACGTTGATACATTTACATTGTTTAACATTAATATAGTGACCTTCTACAACGTTGATCCATTGACATGGTTTAACATTAATATAGTGACCTTATATAACATTAATTTAATGACCTTCGATACCATTAATATAATGAATGCCCTTATATCATGTTAATATGGTGACCATATATAACGTTAATATAGTGACTCATATCATGTTAAAATGGTGACATTACATACTGTTAATAGTGTGAGCTTCGATTAATATAGTGACATTATATACCTTTTAATATAGTGATCTTATACAACATTCATATAGTGACCATATATAACATTAATATAGTGACAGTATATAACATAAATATAGTGGCCTTATATATCATCAATATAGTGACCTTATAAAACATCACTATATTGACATTATATAATGTTTATATAGTGCCCATATATATCATTAATATAGTGACCTTAGATAACATTAATATAATGACCTACTAGAATGTTAATCAATCAATCAATAGTTCCATCCTCTAGTCGAGGGTTGGATGCAATGGTTCTCCACTTGTCCCGATGTTGTGCTGTTCTGATAGACTGTGAATAATTCAAGCCTGTCCACTGTGAAATATTTGTAAACCATGATGTTCTTGGTCTCCCTCTCCCTCTGCTGCCATTCACCTTCCCTTCCAACAATGTACGGTATATTGAACTCTGACGAATGATGTGGCCAAAATAAATAAGTTTCTTTGTCTGTATAGTGGCAAACAAGCTTTTCTTATTTTTAATTTTTCTGAGAACTTCTTTGTTGGTGATCTTCTTTGTCCATGATATTTTCATCATCCTTCGATAAGTCCACATCTCAAATGCTGCTAAACGTTTGTACATTTTCTTAGAGATTGTCCATGTCTCAGCCCCATACATTAGAGTAGACCACACATAACACTGAAGAATACGCTTCCTTGTTTGTATTAATATCTTACTTGATGTTAACACTCTATACATTTTGGAGAATGTTGTTCGGGCTATTGTTATCCTTCTTTTAATTTCACATCTCCCATCATTTGTAATCTTTTGTCCGAGATATATGAATTCGGATACTTGTTCTATGTTTGTGCCATCTATGGTTATATTGACATTTGGTTTATCTGTCTTTTTACTTATAACCATTGTTTTGGTCTTCCTGGCATTCATCTTCATGTTGAATAGTATTCCAGCTTTATTGATTCTATTCACTATATCTTGTAGGTTTTTCTCACTGTCTGCTAGTATTACACTGTCATCGGCATATCTAAGATTGTTGACGTTCATGCCACCTATTGTCACTCCCTTGCAATCTTCAATGTGTCTGAAAATCATCTCTGTGTACAGGTTAAATAGACATGGTGACAATACACACCCCTGTCGAACTCCTCGTTTAATCATAACTTCATCCGATAGGCCCTGCTCCATTTTTATAAATGCACGTTGTGTCCAGTATAAGTTCACAATTAGTTTAATGTCTTTGCCATTGACACCAATATCTTGTAAACATTTGATTAACAGTTCATGATTGACTCGGTCGAAGGCCTTCTCATAGTCAATAAAGCAGGCATAAACATCCTGGTTCACTTCACAATAACGTTCACAAATCATTCTCATATTGAAAATCCCTTCACGTGTACCTCTTCCAGATATAAACCCACTTTGTACGTTACTGATTTGTTCTTCAATTTTCTGTCTGTTTCTCAGTAAAATTATTTTCAGGATCATCTTCAACATATGACTCATCAGGCTTAGTGTTCTGTACTCAGTACACAATGTTGGTTTTAGCTTCTTTGGGAGTCATACAAATATGGATTCATTCATATTCAATGGTATAAATCCAGTCTCATAGATGTCAGTTACTAGCTTATGAATGATTTGAATCCCCACTTCATCTAGTCCTTTTATCATTTCTGATGTTATCTGGTCACTTCCAGGAGCCTTACCTGACTTTAGATCATTGATAGCCTTCTCAACCTCTGATACTAATATAATATTCCCATCTTCTTTCTCAATTGTGGGTGGGTTCCCTCTGTCATCATTGTATAGTTCGTTTACATATTCTTCCCATCTGGACTTTATTAATGTTAATACAGTGACCTTATAACTGCGTTCTCATTCGCTAATTGAATGTTAATATAGTGACCTTATATATCATTAATATAGTGACCTTAGATCACATTACTATGATGACCTTATAGAATGTTAATATAGAATGCTAATACAGTGACCTTCTAACTGCATTCTCATTCCCTAATCAAAATAAAGGGACATTACATACGAGGACACTGCTCCAGTTGACTGAAGCCAAGGACGGTTGGAGGTTTACGTCCTGACAATATTTAAGGACATATCAGGGCGGATACCGATGTGTGACAGTGCACACTCATGGCGACTTTATAGTGCTGCCCAACTGGGAGACCAGAGGACCAGCACCATCATCTGATATCCCACTCAGAGGTTAATCTTCGCTCGTTTGTTGTCTTCCGTCCTAGCAGCATTTAACGCAGTATAGTTTGATGAAGCATCACATTTTCAAAACCAAAACAGTCAGCTAGATTTTAATCTATGTATGAATCGTAAACACTGATTAACTTATTAAGCATTTGTTGCTACATAGGCAAGCAGTGGTCCACAACTGGTTCATAAAAGGCTCTGGTATGTGCTGTCCTGTCTGTTCGAAAGTGCTTATAAATAAAAGACCCCTTGCTGCTTATCGGAAAGAGTAGCCTATGTGGCGGCAGCAGGTTTGCTCCAAAGAAATATGTCAGAATGATCATATGTTTGACGTCCAATCGATGATGATGAAAAGCAATGTGCTCTAGAGGCGTTGTTAAATAAAACAAACTTTGCTTTGTGTTGCCATATAGCAGAGCTCAGATCTAAAGGCCCTGTCACATTACGGCGTATGGCGGGAGCGTATTGAAAACCTACGTAGGTCCTGCGCATGCCGGCCTATGATGACATTTGGTGACCTTTCGGGTGGTTTTGAGCGTATGTGGAACCTACGAGGAGTGTACGAGGAGCGTATGAGGAGCGTATTGGAGCGTATGGGAGCGTGCTGTGACATTTTTTGACAGTATGGGCCATACGCCCTCATAGGTCGGGTTTTTTTGAGCATGCACACATAAATTTGGACGGACGGATTCATGAAAGCGTATGGCGGCGTATGCCTCATACGCTTCACATACGCCGGCATCTGGCGGCATCTGGCGGCGTATGAGTAGCGTATGAGTAGCGTATGCGTAGCGTATGAGTAACCTATATGGCGTATGCCGACGTATATGAGGTAACGCGCTTACGCCGCCATACGCTCCCGCAAAAAACCCTAATGTGACAGCCCCTTTAGGAATTAATTTAATACAAAAACTGCCATCGTCATGAAAACAACCGGCAGGGGTCACACCCCGTCATTAAGGGGCATGAATCAGGTTTGACAGCGTGGGGGTTGGGAGTGCCGAGGTGGGGGGAGCAGGGAGAGGACTGGTGGGGGGGGAGGGGGGAAGCAGGGCGGGAGGCCGGGACGGGGGAGGGGGAGTTGCCGCCGATGACGGACGAGTGCGACTGTCATGAATAGTAGATGCGAATAACATGCGCAAGCGCAGTCAGTACCTGTTGATATCCTGTGTGGTGGGCGAAACACGGAAAACACATTAAACACGTGCTTCTGATGGCGCCCGACGTGACAGAGTGCACGGTGCACCCGGCGCCCCACGCCATTTGGAAGTTTGTGTTTGTTTGTGTTTATTTATTTATTGTAGCCTCCCTCCGCCATCCGCCAATAGTTATTCCGATGGCAGACATGAGAGTGCGCATGTGCGGTCGGGATTTTAGTTCCTAGCATCATCTGATGCCAAAACAAAACTGAGGCTAACAATATCTAATATTATCTGAGGCTAAACCCAAAATGCAATAATGCAATAATTCAACCATACAATCATAGCACAGTATAATACCACGCGAGAATAGAATGATGCTGTTATATCGTAGCGTAATCAAATATAACACTGTAGCAATATAATAAGATAATAATATAATATAATAACACACATTTTGTCTTGATCATGATGTGAATCTTTGAATAGAACAAGGCAAAATAATAAAATATTCACCGTCTGGTTCGATTTGTTCAATAATTGGTGGCTTAATGTTTGCGATGGGGGACGGAGTTGGTGCGAGGGAATAAAACGCCGAAATGTGTTGTCTGGTCTGCAGTGAGTGGAAAATGAATCGTTGAGGAGACGCTGTAGGATTTTGTTTGTTGTTGTTGTTTAAGGCCCTGTCACATTACGGCGTATGGCGGGAGCGTATTGAAAACCTACGTAGGTCCTGCGCATGCCGGCTTATGGTGACATTTGGTGACCTTTTGGGTGGTTTTGAGCATATATGGAACCTATGAGGAGCGTACAAGGAGCGTATGAGGAGCGTATGGGAGCGTGCTGTGACATTTGTTGACGGTGTTGATTGGCATGTGGAGCGTACGAGTAGCGTACGAGTAGTATACGCGTTGCGTATGCGTAGCGTATGAGCGTATGAGTAGCGTATGAGTCAAGATCGATGTCGAGACCTATGGCATACGCTTTGAATACGCTGTGCATACGTTGTGCATACGCTAGGAGTACGCTCCCATACGTAACTCTTAGGTTATGCGTACGCTACATACGCTAGAGATACGCTAGAGATACGCTGGTGACACAAGTTGAGCGTATGAAAAACCTATGCCGGCGTAACCCTAGCGTACGAGGAGCGTACGCCGGCATATGAGGAGCATATGCCGGCGTATGAGTAGCGTATGAGCAGCGTATGGGCCATACGCCCTCATAGGTCGAGATTTTTTGAGCATGCACAACAAAATGTGGACGGACGGATTTATGAAAGCGTATGGCGGTGTATGCCTCATAAGCCGGCATCTGGCGGCATCTGGTGGCGTATGAGTAGCGTATGAGTAGCGTATGCATAGCGTATGAGTAGCGTATACAGCGTATGCCGACGTATATGACGTAACGCGCCTACGCCGCCATACGCTCCCGCAAAAAACCCTAATGTGACAGCCCCTTAAAGTCCTAACAACATCTATAGTAATATCAGGACGGCTACTGACTTGTGACAGTGCACGCTCATGGCGATTTCATAGGGCTGCCCACTGGAAGACCAGGCCACCAGCACCATGGCCTGATATCCCACTCAGTCACATTATCGTGACACTGAGCCAACCAGTCCTTGCCCTATCCTAATAATGCCAAGTGTCAGGCTAGGAAGTGACAAGTATCAATGTTTAAGTCATTGGTTTGACTCGATCAGGGTTCGAACCAATGACCCCACGATCTACCAACGCGGGAGACGGACGCTCTAACTCATTCGGCCATCCCGTCTGGTACGCTGTAGGAGAGTCACCTTGAAAGGTCACGTCCCGGGCCTTTGCAGTGTCATCGTGGAGAACAGGAACTCAACAGAGGTATTCAGTATGTAGGTGGGGAAGTGCTTTAATAGCACACAGCACATGCCTTATATTCCCCACAGTTTCGTCCAGGTAGCAACATGCTCCTTCCAACCAGCAAGCCCCAGCTAATCCTGGAGTAGAGTTGGTACCCGGATCTGTGACGATGCATGTATGCTGTATTGAGATAGGATACAGACAAGAAGAAATAGAAAGTGAGAGTGAACAGAGTAAGGGAAGGCAAGCCTTTTATCTTTATTGTTATAGTACATAGGTTTGTTTCTTGGTAGGGTGTCAGACCACCCCTGTGACCCAATGGGAATGGCCCTGTCACATTACAATGCATCTACTGGATTGTGTTGAACCCTACTCAAGCAGAAGGGCCAGGTCCTGAGTGTCACTGCACTCAGCCTGCCAACACTCACTATGTCATCCACTTGAACTCAGTTACAACCCAATCAATACATATATATATATAGTTAGTATATTTATATACGTGTATAAAATCATCGGTATGAGGTATTTCTTATTATTTCTTATTATTATTATGATCTGTTTTTGTCCACTAACAGACCCAGATCTATTCACTGCGGCACTCATTTGCCTACGGTGGCGCCGCCACCGGCAGTTCTTGGTACTCATTCCTCAGAGTTGTATAGATCGCTTGCTGTGAAAAGGACTTGCTGTGAAAAGTAGCTGTCAACCTGCTGCTACCAGTCAACCTGCTACCTGTCAGCACCAGTCAACACAGTCAACCTGCTACCTGTGTTGGATAATGGAGGACAAAATCATGAGGGACGAATGCTAAGGAGTGCCGTGAGCTAAAAACATTACAGAGCTAAAATCATTCCTCGACGACCTAGTCGAATGTCTCCGGGTCGATTTTCATTGACGCCATTTTGAATGCAGCCGACGGCGACGGGCAGTGGGAACTGCTCGACATATGTTTTCATTAACTATCTTTATCCTATAAATATATATACACATATATATATACATATACATACAAGCTCACTTGGCTAGGTATTCAAATAACACATAATTGCACCCCCCACTGCCGTATACAGTATAACCTCATTAAACCAAACTTGAAGGGACCCTATTAATATGTTTGGATTAACCCATCATTGGTTTAACCAAGCTTTGACTTTGACTTGGTTTTAGCAAAAACGGGTGTGCATTATGAATGTACAATGTATATGGACACTATCATTATTGTTGTTTATGTATATACAGTTTAACCCCATTAAACTAACCTCGGTTAATTCAAATGATCGGTTAATCCAAACTTTTTTCGGCGACCTGGCAAAATACTACCATTTATCATATACAAAAGTCTCAGATGACCTTAAAACCATATGAAAGTGTGGTTTGACTGTACCGGAAGTGGCCTGGGGCCGACAATTCTGTTTGGATTAACCGACTTTGGTTTAACCAACTTTTTTTATATGTTAAATGGCAGTATTTTGCCGGGCCAAGTTTGGATTAACCGATCGTTTGGTCTAACCGAACTTGGTTTAACAGGGTAGTACTGTATCGGACTATTTTACAATGTGAAACAGCCTTCATTGTCCCCACACCGTTTTTAGGACTGCTACTTAAACCCAGAGGGAGCTGTTCCCCACTCAGTAGTTCCAACTCCCAAGCCACTACCTCTCACACAAGTCTCAGCCTGCATACCTCGGACTTTACTATTTGGCCTTCTTTCTATAGACTTTACAACCTGTGCACTAGGTCGGCTTTGATTGGTCGAGAGAGGTTAATTGGGCATGAAGTGGGTTTGGCTTGCTGTACCCGGTGATAACAACAACTGTGTCCCTCTACACACTATCGGGCGCGATGGTGGAATCGGTAAAGCGTTGGCAGGAGATCGGGAGTTTGGTTCCCGGTCGAGTCGAACCAATGACTTATAAAATTGATACTTGTCGCTAACTAACCTGGCACTCATAGGATAGGCCAATGACTGGTTAGCTAACTGTCAGGATAATGTAAATGCATGGGATATCGGGTCATGGTGCTGGTGGCCTGATTTCCCAGTGGGGCAGCACAATACAGTTGTCATGAGTGTGCACTGTCACAAGTCGGTACCCGTCCTGATAAGTCTGCAGATGTTGCCATTACGTATGTAGGAGTCTGTATATGAGCTCTACTACCACGCGCTAGCGGCGGATACTATGCCATACACCAGCGCAGTACCACTACACTGCGCTAGGTGGCGGCACTGGTAGTCACCGGACAGACCCCAACTGGGCTGCCCTCTACTGCGGGTGGTTGCCCCCCCACACCTATACAGTCGATGTGGGATCTGGCGAGTCAGGGGGCGGGTTAGACAACTACTGACACCGCAGAGAGCAGATGGTTCAATAAACCAGGTTGAAGCGTACACTAATTGAATCTTGGTGTTCTTCCATGTGTGAGCGTGCGAGTGAGAGTCGGAGGGCCGTGGGCCATTACACGTAGAACTCCACCAACCAACCAACCTCTAGACACACTCACCCCCAATGGCATATATATATGTAGTATGCTACAAGTACCTGGAATCTCAGACTACCCCAGAAAGCAAGCCTGTATAATATATTATCATCCCATTGTCTGCGATTATAATGGAGTGTATATTTTGTTAAAATGTGAATTTGTTGAATACGAGGGTAATCGGGAATATGGGTGAGGTATGTTGGCAGGAGAAATACAAAGACTAGTGATTGGGTACATAATGGACTGAATAGTTACAGATTTATAATCAGAAGGATTTAAAGTTGTATAATCTATTGGTTTGGTGTTTCTGTCATCTGTTGGGATAGAATAAATGATGGCCATTATTCTAGTCTACCCTAATTTAGCTTGGAGTTATTTTCATTTTAAATGGTTATGATTGAAAGATATTAGTAGGTAAAATATGCCAGGTCATATTTATTGGGTGTGTCAACAATTTAACACCAGAGGATTCAGAAGCAATTGTTTGTATTAAATAGAGTTAGCGTTCTCTGTTTATAGAGCAAAACAATTCATATTTAATGAGTGTGCTAATGTCCAAGTTGCACGCGTAGAAGCAAATCTAGATAAGTGTTTTGGACTTTAGAAATTAACACTTTCATTATTTCATCAAACTCTGCCCCAAACGGGATGGCCGAATCAGTTGAGCATTCGTCTCCTGTTTTGGGAGATCGGGGGATCCGAAGGCATCGCTTTATGTGTTCAAACTCTGGTTGAGTCAAGTCAATTACTTAAAAATGTATACTTGTCGCTTCCTAGCAAGGCACTTTGCATTATTGGGATATGTTATGGACTGGTTGGCTCAGTGTCAGGATAATGTGACTGAGTGGGATATCAGGCCATGGTGCTGGTGGCCTGGTCTCCTAGTCGGGCAGCACTATAAAGTCGCCATGAGAGTGCAATGTCACAAGTAGGTACCTGTCCCGATATGACCATAGATGTTGCTAGGCCGTAAAACAACAACAAACAAAACACATCAAACTCTGCAGCATTGGACATTTCGAGCCATACACCATCATACGCCATCATATGCTATGCATAGGTTAGGCATAGGTTGGGCATACTCCATATACTCTCGTCATACGCCGTCTTACGCCGATCCGCTGAAAAATTGTTGTGCATGCTTAAAATTGGCAGTGTATGGCAATGTATGGCGCGTACGCTGATCATATGCTAGATGTATGCTATGCATATGCCGGCATAGGTTATGCATAGGTTAGGGGTACATCGGTATAGGTTAGGCGTAGGCTGAAACCGCGCCTTCAGCATATCTCTAGCATATGTAGCGTACGCCTAGCTTACATGTAACGTGTTCGAGCGTACTCGGAGCATACTCGGAGCCTAAACAAAGTGCATACAATGCGTATGCAAAGCGTGTGCCCAACCTATGGTCTCGGTATATAAAGGCGCCACAAGGCTTCTTCATACAGGATGGATGTCCAGGCACTCCAACTACAGTTCCAGCATCAGTACATAATTGCCTTTTATCAGCATGAGCTTAGTCTGTACCTCATGGGTCTTTTGGCGGCCCATCTCCAGAGGAGAAGGAGGAGGCAGCGGTGCACAGTGTGGGTCAGACCCTGAATTGGGAGGCGGCCACAGTTTGGGTTGTACGACAAGCTAATGGTCGAGCTCCGCAGTGAGGACACTGCTTCATTCGTAAACTTCATGCAGATGCCTCCCCAGTTGTTCGACAAGACTGTGGCACGAGTGGGAACGAGGATAACAAAAAAATGCACCACATTCCGGGTGCCGCTCGAGCCTGCGCTGAAGATCGCTCTTACTCTGCGGCACCTGGCATCTGGCACCAAATACTCATCCATAAAGTTTGGGTGGAGAGTCCCCCACAACATACGGTCGGTCATAGCGCGTGAAGTGTGTCAGGCCATCGTCGACGAGTACATGGATGATGGCATGATGTGTCCGATGACTCCAGAAGGATGGCGTGCCATCGCGGTCCTATTCTTAGAGAAGTGGAACTACCCCCCTACCTATGGCGCTCTGGATGGGAAGCATATCGCCTCCGGGTGCCCTCCAAAAAGTAGGTCGCTCTACTACAACTACAAGGGGTTTTACTCCGTGGTCCTGTGGGCACTTGTAGATGCGGAATACAAGTTTATCTGGGCAGATATTCGGGGTTTGTGCTCCGCATCTGATGCCCAGATCTACAACGACTCCGATCTGAAGGCGGGCACTGAAGGTGGCACCATCGGCTTTCTGGACCCTGAACTGATCATGGACGGTCAGAAGGTATTTTCTCATGGGTGACGATGCCATTGCCCTGCGGCCGACCATGATAAAGCAGTACGGCAGGAGGGGGTTGAACAATGAGGAGCGACTGTTCAACTACCGGCTGTCCCGAGCTAGGAGAGTAGTGGAGAATGCCTTTGGCATTCTAGCCAACCGCTTCCAAGTGCTGCTGACCACTATGCAGCACCACCCCTCCACCATGAAGGTCATCGTCAATGCCTGCATGGTTCTGCACAACCTCATGAGGATGCGCAAACCAGTGCGACAGAACTTGCAGCTGGATCGTCCCGAGACTGGCGCCAACAACTTTTTCCCTGGAGCATGGCGAGAGGGCCAAAACCTGCCAGACATTTACATTCTACCTAACCCCAACACTGCGTCCAAGCTAGGAAAGGAGCAGTGCAATCTACTTAAAGACTGGGTTGTCTCACCCTCCAGGGCAGTGTCATAACAAGACAGCATGATCTGACAAAACATTGTATCTGTCTGTATGCACTGTGTATGTGTACTGTTATGCTCTATTTTTGAAAACTGATGTGCTTTTCTTTACACTGTACAATTATCGCTTATTTACATGTCCGTTATGTTGTGACATGTCTACTGTTATGAGATGGTAATATGTTTATATGTCTATTAAAATAAACGATATCATTTTTTAGATGTCAAAACACAATTTAAATGTCTGTTATATTCTTTCTATCCCTAATTAAAGTAATCTAGTTAATGTAATTGTAATGAATTTGCTCTCTTTTTAAAATAATTCAACTTTTGAAAGCATAACCACTGTTTTTACATACATACTAAGAACACATGGAAAAAGATGGTGAGAGACAGGGACAGAAAGGGGGAGAGAAAGGGGAGAGGAGAGAGAGGGAGGGAGAAAGATGGAGGGAGAGAGATGGAGGGGGATGGAGAGAGATAGAGGGAGATAGAGAGAGGCAGGGAGGGATGGGTAGAGAGAGAGGGAAGGAGGGAGAGAGAGAGGGGAATAAAGAGTGGAAGAGAGAGGGGGAGAAAGGGTAAGAGAGGGTAGAGACTTGTGTCCTTTATATTCATAATAATTATTCTTTATTTTCAATGTTGTACTTTAATTTATAACGATTACATTATGGCATGCCATTATTGAACGCAGACACACAAATTGTAGTTTACAATATATTTATTTATATAAGACATTTTTACACATATATACATATATACATATGTACATACAAAAAAACAAAGATAAACAATACAACATAACATTTTACTACAAATACAAACTATGACTACATATCTACATAGCTACATATCTACACATATATACACGTATCTACAAATATTTACAATAACTTTTCGTTCGTCCCATTGGGGCCGGCCCCAGCCGGTGACATCGGGGCTGATGGGGGGAAGCGGTCCGAGTTGGAGACCCCCAACACTCCCGAGATCCCCGACAGCCCTGACAAGTTCAATAGTACATCGGACGTGGGGCTGGCCGACTCCGGCAAACTTCCTGAGGTGGGGGCCACTGGTATGGGAGTTGAACTGGCCATGGCACTGGCACTGGCACCGGCACCCGAAGTCGACGGCCAGGCCACACAGACAGTGGCCGCACCACCTGGGTGGGCAACGAGTCCTGGAGAGGCCCTGGTGTGGCCCGCCATGCCAAGAGTCCGCATGTGGAGCGGCTGTATGGACACAGGTTTAGGCATGTTGATCAGCTGTATGGGGAGAGGTTGAGGCAGAGGTTGAGGTGGAGGTGGAAGCAGAAGCTGAGGCTGATGCTGAGGCTGAAGATGCGGCTGAGGCTGATGCTGAAGATGCGGCTGCATCATATACTGCTGCACATACTCCTGTGTCTGTGATGCCCAGGGTGATGCCAGTGGTGGCTGGTGAGTCCACTGGCGGGGTTGAGGCATCTTAGCCATCGCAGCCACAGGAGCTACAGAAGCTACGACTTGTTGCTCTTGCCCCTGTGACACTATCCGGTTGATCGGCCCATATTTCTCCACAAACCGCTCCTCCGGCATCATCAGGAGCATATCGCACACATAATTAGCAAATGTGATACACTGCATCATTGCCGGTGTTGGGAGCGGCTGCATGACCTTCAGCATGTCCGCAGACTCGTCAAACCTCTTCTGGATGGCAGCCAGGACGTTTGCGTCGTCTAGGGCTGACCGCTTTCCCTTCCCCTTCCCCTTTCCCCGCTCTCGGACTGTAGCAGGAGGAGTGGCAAGAAGGTCCTCCTCCATCCCCACATCCAGATCTGTGGCAACATTCTCCTCTAGGCTGACATCCCGATGCGCAGCCGCTATGGCAGCGTCCACCTGGAAGACAAAATAATAGAATAACATAATAGGGGTTTTACGAGAATCCTAATGCCCACACTAGTCAGAAGGATAAAAGATTATGTACTTACACTTCTGCAGGGCTCCGGCAGGTGAAGGACGACGGACCGCAGGAAACCAAACTTCTGCATGATCCACTGCTCCCTCTCAGTCAGGTTATGCGCTCTGTCCCCGCTCTTCTTTTTGTGGAGCTGCGTGTTGGTGTCCTGGAGTGACTTGAACCACTTCTGGAGATGGACTGCTGTTGTCCCCAAAAGCGTTGCCTGGTCCTCCCACATCTTCCCCTTCCTGTCCGAGCGGCGGTAGTCTGTCATCTTAACATTCCATTCCAGATGACTGGGTTCTCCTGCAGGAAGTCAAGCATCTGACCCTCCTTGAAGACCGACAGAGAACAGTCGCTCTTCTTTGCCCTCCTTCTCTTTGCAGAGGACAGGCCAGAGGTGCTGGTGTAGGCTGTGTTGATATCAAGGAGCCTAGGTGGTGTAATGGTTAGCACACTGGCCCGGAATGCAAAGAGATGTTGGTTCGAGTCCCGCTCTAGGCACAATATTTCCCATTTTCATCACCCCCACGACATAACTATATAAGAATAAACCAGACGGCTGGACTCTGTCTCTCGTACTGTACTCACTTCCCTTCTCTTTGTCTGTATTGTTGTACACATACACATATCTGAGCATAATACTCTACATGGAGATCCAACCAATTACTTAAAATAAATGCATGTGTTTTAATATGTATGTGCTCAATTTAAAGTTGCATAGTCCCATGCCTTTGAGGTTCTGTCATTTTCTGAAATACATGTATTAGACCTAGGTTGATCGCTATAGTAAACCTTCCTTTAGTTTGAAGTAACTATTATTTGTCCTGTCCCTATTTTGAGATATTTAAAGTGAAGCCTTGCATAATTAATGTTGGCAAGCAGACCACAACTCTGAGACCATTGGTTTCTGCAGTAATACATTATATTATATTGCATCAGTACTGCCTTCCATGTGGGAACAAATGCTTAATAAATGCACCATTATCTAAGTTAAATATGTAGAATCAAATCTAGATAATCGTTTTGGTTTTGAAAATGTGATCTTTTCATCGGACTAACCTCCAATAGCTGATGTTTACTATTTGTGCTGATGGGTCATTAAACAAACAAACAAACAAACAAATTCATCAGACTATGTAACTTTGAGGCTCCTTTACCATGTAGGCAGAGCCCCTCACAGTAACTTAATCAGGCCCTAAACAAAAAACCAAACAAAAACCCCACACACACTGGATGCTACTCTGTCACGTCGTATTGACAATTCGCGCTATTAATTCACAATCCGTGATGTGCTTCCCGTGTAGCTATAAAAACATTGGCTAGCAGTAGCTACTAGAACACTGCATCAAATGCTGAGTCACATCCAATATTCATTGCATTTCCGCTGAGTTATTTGTCTATGGCATTCATTCCCTATGTGGAGGGCGAGGAATCGCAATTTGATCAGAAGGTTCGTTATTGTTTTTTTCTTTTGTTGCTGACAATGAAGGGGAATGGAATAGTAGGCTCTACACTACGAGAGTATCTTGGAAAACCATTTTGTAAAGTCAAGGTCAAGGTCATCTGGGTATTTTATCATGTTATGTCTTTTTTTATATAGCGAATGGTAGACAGGAAGTGTGAACACTTATTTGTCTCTCACTTTTATTTTTGTTGGTACATTAGTTGTCCCAAGCAGGGTAAATCCAAGTCACAGACGACTGGTCTTCCCAACTCCACTGCTGGTCGATATAAAGCCCAAACCTACACTTTTACCGATCCAAGGGATTTTTAACCTCCCACACCACATAGACATGGTATGAGAGCAACCAGCCTTTGATGACACTGTAAGTTATACACAGCAGTGGAAATCCAAATTGGCAGGGCTGGGGGCACGGGGAATCGAACCACCGACCATCAGATTAGGAGTCTGACCTAGAAAAAAGTCAGACACTCTAACCGCTCCGCCACAGAGAACGACACTCTTGATGCTGCATCACACGGTTCATAGTGAATCACTTTTCTACATTTGATTCTCATATCTAACTGATGTCCTGGTTGTGTAATATATGCATAGAAGGTAGCTAGGCACACGCAGAGAACAAAGGAATATGCTAATGAGATGATGTGCCGGCAGTCGACCCCTAGACGGTGAATAAAGCATTCCTTAACCAGAAGTCAAAGCGTTCAAACATTGTACTTTTACACTGAGCAGTCATCCCCAACACACTATTCAATAAGCTGGATCTGGTACACCCTGGTCAGAACTACCATCCCCCACCCAGTTGGCCTTCTTGATTCTACCCAAGTGGCGGAGTGGTTAGAGTCTCTGACTTTTTTCTAGGTCAGACTCCTAATCTGAAGGTCAGTAGTTCGACTCCCTGTGCCCCTACCTCTGCCAATTTGGATTTTCACTGTTGTGTATAACTTACAGCATCATCAAAGCCTAGTTGCTCTCATACCATCTTTATGTGGTGTGGGGGGGTAAAAATCCCTTGGGTAGGTAAAAGTGTAGGCTCGGGTTTTCTATCGACAAACTGTCTAATGGTGAAAACAAGTCTATTAAGACTTATCCATGATAGGCAGTACAAATCTTCAAGAAGTCGCTGTCAACCTCTTCAGGACTGAATACCGCCATTAGATTGATGTCCCTAACCTCCAGCGCTGTCCCTGCGGCACTAAGATCTTCAATGTGGCCCACATACTCACCTCATGTGGCGCCATCGACAGCGCTGCCATCAGTGACTTAATGGAGGACTCTGACCACCAACTCAGTGACAAAAGGGCCGCTTTGGCTATCCGCTCCAGGATTTCCAAGTCATCCTGGAATGCACTTGCTCGCTTCTACCGCCAGAACACAGATATCATCAATGCTGTTGGTCCGCCAGACTCGACCCTGACGCCGAGGACTAGCATGCCCCACCTCGTCCCTATACCTGACTTGACACCACTACCAACTAACCACTACTTTTGACTAACAACTAACAGGTAACCCCACCCACTGCCCAACTCATCCCATCCTCACTTCACTTCTTCCTCTGGCCTTGGCCGGACTTACTGTGGATACGGTGAATCTGGAGGGACTGAAGTTTGGATCCTGGTCGAGTGAAACCAATGGCTTAAAAAATAGGTACCTGTTGCTGCTCGGCACTTGGCGTTATGAGGTCAGGACAGGGACTGGGTGCACAGTGTCCAGATAATGTGACTGTGTGGGACATCAGCTCATGGTACTGGCGGCCTGATTTCCTAGTGGGACAGCACTATAAACTCGACATGAGTGCACATTGTCACAAGTTGGTGCACGTCCTGGTATGGCCTAGGGTCTTACTGGGGCGTAAAACTACACCAAACATGCAGCCTCCCTGGCCCTCTCAGAGGACTGTGATTGGGCTCTCAGGCTGCCTTCCTCCACCCCCCCCCCCCCCCCCCCCCCCCCCCCCCCCTCACCCCCAATTTCTCTGACCACTACCCATCGGAAGCCAACTCCCGACCACATTGGACCACTTTCAGCAGTGCCCATAGAGTGCTGCAGATTTGCAGCCTTCAGCGCACCAATGCAACTGAAACCTCCCCCAAAACAACAACAGCAATGCAACTAACGACTAATTGTATATTGTTATATTGTGCATGTTTGTAATTGTGTGTATGTGAAAGTAAGACAATAACAGAATCCACTTCCTGACCAAGTCTCAGTGTTGAGTCGCATTTATAGTTATTTAGGCAATGTCCTTTTAGATATTTCACCCTGGACAGGCCTCGTGCACCCGAGCACATGCCCCTCCCCCCGTGAGCCCCCCCCCCCCCCCCCCCCCCCCCGACACACACACAGTGGAGCTAGTTGGGCGCACTGGCGGGCAACAGAGGGGACCATTGTGCTTGAAAAGAGGGGTGTGCAGGGGTTACCATGGTTACTAATTAGGACAGGGTGTGAGTGACTAAAGTTAACACAGGATGAAGGGGTTGGTGAAGAACACACATGGATGAAGTCGAATTTGATCTAATTACAATATTTGTTAGGACAAGTTGGTGGTGAATGATGTGGTTGAGGTGTATATAAATACATACGTACGTACATACATACATGGCTCGTTCTCAGAAATTGTGTATCACTTGAGATAGTCCACCTGAAATGCATATTTCAAAGAAACCCATTATTGGAGTGTCAATATTTACATTTCATCATTTAGCCCAATAATGTGATATTTTAGATCAAAAGTAAATGTTAATATTGTGTATTATGTATCTTATTGGGATTGATGTAGCTAAATAAATAAAAAATGACATCACTAATTTGTTACATTGTCAACAGCATTGAAAATAAAGTGTCACAAACTTAATGAAAACCTCTGAACAACACATTTCACTTCAAATGGTCATATACAATGTCTTCATTAAGTTGAAGACATTTATTTCTAAAATAAATTATAAAAATTATGGAATAGTCAGTTATGGTATAGTAAACAAGAAATCCTGAATGGCCCCTAAACATTGAAATTTGAGCCGAACATTTGTGGAAAATTATTGATTCCACTTGGACTGTTACATTTTAAAAAGTGTTCTGTATTTCCATTTAATCATCACAAATAACACAACACCATAGCAATGAGGATTCAAATTATTATTACTACTGTTTATAAAGCAAGTGGCATGTGAAATGTCCTAAAAATATCAAGCTTTGTGTGGACAAGATTTGATGTTGGAGTCAGATTGGTTTCCATGCTAGACTGCTATTTACTGGGAGGAGCATCAGTTTACCTACTTAAAAATGTCAGAATATGTTTATTTTCAATTGTTCAGATGCAAAAGGACATACACATTGAGGAACCTTGTATGTAGGACTTTGACAGCAGTTTGAGTTTGTGGTCTTGATGTCACAGCATTGGTACACAACTTCTGAGAACAAACCCACATATGTATGCATGTATGCATATACATACATACAGGAATGATGCGCGAAGAGGAAGAGAGGAGGCGGGGGTGGAAATAAACGGTTTTATTTTCGCCTCAGAAAGCATACAGGGCATACAGGGTAAACAGGGTAAACGAGGAAAGAAGTAAATAATGAAGGATAAAATAAATGAAGAGCGGAGTAAATATAGGAACAGAGTTCAAATGTCAAAATATAGGAACAGGGTTCAAATGTCAGTGGAGTGAGGGGGTGCCGAGGAGCCCTCCACCAAAAGTAGGGGAGGGCTCGAGGCGCGCCCGAGGCGGGGGGCCGGGGCGCCCGAGGCGGGGGTCCGGAGGTGAAGGTCTGGGCGGGGAGGGCTGGCGGCGCGCCCGAGGCGGAGCAGGTGGGCCGTGTCGGGGGTCAGGCTCCCTCTGGGGGCGGGGAGTGTCCCGGGCCTGCGTCGACAGGGAGCGGGCGGCCAAAAAGGGGGAGGCCCGCTCCTTGGCGGGATCCGGTGAGGAGGTCCGACGAGGGTCGAGCAGGGGGGCAGCGAAGTCCTCGGGGCTGGATGGGGTGGTGGTCGGGGTCTGGGCGGCGGTGTTGAAGGCGGTGTCGTGAGGATCGGTGGCAGAGGGTTCCTCCTGAGGCTGGGCTGGGATGCGGTCCGAGGTGTGATGCCCGAGGTGATGATCCTCGGCTGGGGCTTGGCGGCGCTG
Organism: Branchipolynoe longqiensis; assembly: GCA_030323885.1. Lineage (NCBI taxonomy): Eukaryota > Metazoa > Annelida > Polychaeta > Phyllodocida > Polynoidae > Branchipolynoe > Branchipolynoe longqiensis. The sequence continues at coordinate 3,971,716 of CM059194.1, read as the reverse complement.
CGTTCGATGGTCACTGGGAGGTTGTCGGCGGGGCTTGCGGGGCTGTCGGCAGTGGTGGGGGTGAGGCGCCGGAGGGGTCCCCCCGGGCCGGCCGGGGGGAGGCCGGCGGATCAAAAATCCGCCGAGGTGGTGGGGGGGGTCTGGCGCTCACGGGTTTGTTTCGTGATGCAGTCGGCCTCGCTGTGCATGGTGAGGAGGCGCCTCACATTGGCGCAGTATGCGCAGACGTGACGGCGCGTGTCCCCCGCCTCACCGTGGGCCTCCCCGAGGCGGGCCCGATCGCACGAGGCGGGGGCGCGGTTCCAGGCCGGGCAGGGGGCGCCGTGGGTCTCCCTGTCGTAGGTGGCGCGGGCGTCAGCCTGAGGTCGGGGGAGGTGGGCGCCTCGGCGGAGATGGTCGGGTAGGCGGGCTGGGGCGGCGGTGGCTTGCTCCTCGGGCATGGCCAGGCAGTCTAGCCTCATGAGGTTGAGGGCCACCGGGTCGTGCCACCCCTGGGGGAGGGTTCCGTCCGCGATCACTGTAAACACGGTCTCGGAGTACCGGCGGACGGTTGCCCAGGGGTAAATCAGGTTGTCCCGGCAGACTGTGAGGTGGTGGTGGTGGAGTCCCTGGGCGGTGTGGGCGGGGAAGTCGGGGTGGTCGACGAGGGTGAGGAGGGCGAGGGCATATTCGTCCTTCGTCGCCTCCCCCCTCTTCACCGGCTTCCTCTCGGGCCCTCGCTTCACCAGGTCGGAGGGGAAGATGAAGTTGGCCGGGATCCCTTGGCGCCTGGTGCAGTGCCGCGCCTCGGCGGATGCCAGGATGTCCCGGACGGCGTCGGCCGCGGAGGCGGGGGTGTGTCGGGTCCGCTCCTCTTGGTAGGGCGGCGAGGTGACGGGGGAGGCTTGGGAGAGGTGGCGGTACCTCTCGTACTCCGGGTGCGCGGCCCCCGGTGGGGGCGCCTGAGGTGGCGGCCGGGGCCGGGCCGTGGTGCTGGCGGGCGCCCGAGGTGTCGGGGCCTCCCCGGTGCCCAGGGAGTCGATCCGGGCGTGGAGGTCGGCGGCGGCCTGGCGATGCTCCAGCTGGATGCGCTGGAGAGCCTCCAGGACTAGGGCGATCTCGGCGCCCGAGGCGGGGCCCGAGGTCGCCGCGGGAGATGCCGAGGCGGAGGCCGGCGACTCGTCCCTCCTGGGAGTTGGAGAGGGCCCCGGGGTGCGGGGGGCGGCCCGGGAGCCCTTTCGTCCACGTCCCTTCCCTTGAGGCATGCTGCAGCTGTGGTGGGGCAGAGGTCCGAGGTGGAGAGCCAAATGAAGAAAGGAGAGATCTGGGAGGCGGCAGGAGGGCGAGTGCCTGAGGGAGGCCAGGGGGCGGCCTTATAAGGGAAGAGGGAGGGGCGACAGCAGGTGAGTGTGAAAGCTGCCGGCCCGGGGGAGGGCGAGAGGTGGCGAGCAGCGGCGTCGGGCGAGGCGTGAGCGCCGCGCGACGCGGAGGGCGGGGGAGGGGGCGGCGCGCCGCGCCGTCTGCCGAGGTGAGAAAGCAGCGCGACAGCGCGGGGCGGGGGGAGGGTCTCTTCCTCTCCTCGCATCAAACGTAATGCTTCGCATTACGACCAACTCAGTTGTTGTGAGTTTGTAGGTGGGGGGGGGGGGAGATGACTGAGGAGTGGGTTTCTGATTATCGCACTTGCAGAACCAGCCACTGATGGTGATGGTGTGGGTGGGGGGTATGTGTGGGGCAGGTGTGTGTGGAGAGGTGTGTATGGGAGGGAGGCTAAGGGCTAGTGTCAGTGTCAGTGTGTGTGGCGGGGGGCAGGGGCGGGGTTTCTGGGAGAGTAGTTAAGAACTTGTATCTGATGTTCCCTGCCACCCCCACTCCTCCCATCCCCATGGTAACCTATTATCACCAAATGTGTAGGCGGTCTGTGTGTGGTTGGAGGGGGTGGGGGTCGTTTATTACCACCACTCTGGGGATCCAGCTTTTGTTTCCTGAAACAGGCCCTGGGAGAGTGGGAAGGGGGAAGGGTGTATCTGACCAGAGCCTAAACAAACTATCATAATACATATTTGGTTTAATATATAGAAATTATATATAACAATTCAAATTGTTATAATTCTTAATGGGTTTTGTATTATATTCAAATAAATCCATGATACTCATTTATGTATATATTTATATACATCTATATATATGCATATACATATATGTATATATATATATATGCATATATATGTATATATATATATAAACATACATGTAGAGTGTGAACAGTAAGGGTATGATGGTGTGTTCACTGGTGAGTGTGGGTGGGTGGAAGGGAGGAGCTTAAATCGGAGGGTGTGCGGTTGCTGAGTTGAAGGTGTTGATAGCGAGGGTGTGTGTGGGTGCGTGTGTGGTGGTGGGAGGGAGACAGAACATATTGTTAACTAGCAGTATTTTACACCCTATAATCTTTTATAGGAAATATAACCCTAACTTATGTGTGTGGAGGCAGGAAAGCACTAATGCTTCAGAGTCAGAGTCAGAGAAACAGAAACAATACTTGCCCTCAAAATGCATATAGAGCCCATCTGGTTATTCAGGCCCTTGAACGACCACTGCAGTAATTACTAGCAAAGCCCTGAGCTCCTGCCCCCCCCCCCCCCCGCCCCCCCCCCCCCCCCCGTATCCTCGCTTGTTCTCCTGTGGGTTTTCCCCCCCTGCCACGCACCCCAATGGGTCCCCTCCCCTGCCACCACCCTTAACCATCATGAACAAACCATCAACACACCGAACATCCTACACAACTATCAATCTGTTTAAACACATCAAACATTATATAAGACAGACAAAATATCTTGTTAACTATAAACTTTGCTTGTTTTATAAGAGAAAACATGGAACCCACAATGATTGTTTGAGCTGCCCTGGGTATACATCTTCTACTCGGTGCTGCTCCCCATTTTTGAATGAACCGCAGTGACTGGTGCTGTACATTATACAGCAGGAGCCACTCCCTTAATTCTTCAGGATCGGTGCTGTGACTAATACAGCACTGACCAAACTTAGATTGTTTAGAATGTCAACTCCAATAGTAAGATGGCCGGAAGGCCAGTGCTTCGGCGCTGACAAATGTCATATTCAGATGAATAAATACTTTACCAAAAAATAAAAAAATAAAAAAATGTATGATATGACTCAAGCAATGATTCGCTTACTACATCTGCTTACTATATCTACTTATTATATCTGCTTACTAGATATGCTTATTTGATATGCATACTATATCAGCTCCAAGAAAGAGTAACCCAACAGCAATTAAGTGTGGTAAAGTTGAGTAGGGAGGGGTGGTTGGCTCCTCCTGCTGTGCTGTCTCCAGGTCACCTGGCTGCCACACCCCCTGCCCAGGTCTTTTATTCAGATGGAACACATTCAAAATACAGGCTGGGATTCTTCTCAGTCAGATACCGTAACATGGCATTTCATTGGCTGAACTCCTCCAGTCAGTGGTGGAAGGAGACAGCTAGAAGACAAAATAACAAGATGTAGCATATGTCAACAATATAGAAACAAACAACATAGTGAACCCCTACAGTCACACAAAATACCATGCACACCATTCAGCAAAATATAGGGGCCGACTTATTTCAAATAGGTATTCAGGATTATTTGCTGATAGTAGATTATTTGTCAAAATACCCAGAGGTTATTGAACTACAAACAACAACAAGCAAAGCAGTAATATTAGCCATGAAACATACATTCGGCAGGCATGGAATTCCGTTGGTAGTAGTTTCAGACAATGGTCCACAATTCACCAGTTCTGAATACAGGAAATTCGCAAAAAGAATATATATCCAGATGGTAAATCTATGATAAAGAAAGCTATGCATGAGTCAAAGGACTATAATTTGTTTTTGCTAAATTTCAGAAATACCCCTTTCTCAGAACTAAATGCATCACTCGCTCAGCTGTTGATGAGTCGAAGATTGCAGTCAAAATTACCAACATTAACAAAACAGTTAAAACCAGAGGTAATAAAGGTAAAAGAGAGTCAGATTGAGAAAATTCAACAAAATCAAAAGAAATGCTATGACCAGCACGCAGGAAAACAGCACATACAAATAAAAATTGACAAAGATGTTTGATACATCACACACAAAGGAAAATGGGCCTCAGGGGTCATAACAACACAAATTGATGAAAACACACAAAACTACGAAATAAGAAACAATCTCACACTGAAAAGAAACTGAAAGCACATATTTCCAGCCAAACATGAAACAATAACAATACAAAAGACAAACCCAGACACAGTACACCACCAATTGAAACGACCAGATAAGCGAGATAAGGAACAACGTAACTATGTAACCCGACACGGCCGTAATTAAACTCAGTTATGAGTAGAAGGCGACAAACCCAGACAGGCTTATCAGGCTTATCAGGCTTATCAGCAAACTGACAAATTGTTATCAGCATGAAAGGCTGAAGATGAGATAGCAGTAGCCGTTTCCCACAGTAAGTCTGTATTAAGATGTTAGTATGTAAGGCATATTGTATCACATGTATGATAATATTTCCTATGTATTAAACTATGTTAATGTGTAAAACGGATGCTAAAATAGTCACACTATGTATTCGCTGAGAACTATTCTAGAAGGACAAGCAGAATGCATGTATTAGCCAAACAGGTGAATTGGACCTAGACATATGCATCCTCACATATACCATTGTACAATTTCCTGATATTTAGACATTGGAGGATGGTGTGAACTAGTCTATGGTAATTGCAATTGTATATAAAAAGGTAAATGGTATATACAGCCAGAGGCATTAAGGTATTATGTGGTGCTGGTGATACGTTGCTGAGTTAATATAAACATTATGTAGTTATAGATAGTGTGAAAGGGGCACTACTTTTAGTGTGACAGAGCCTTGGGAGCTCTGCCCACATACCCCCCCCCCCCCCCCCCCCCCCCCCAAGTGTTATTTACGGATCACTGCACACCCAGACACAACAGGGCACTGTAGCCATAAACAACCAAGGCTTGGATACAGGCAGGTTGGATGTTCATTGGTTGGTTGCAGAATGCATACTGCTGATTGGAGGAGCTGATCAGGTGAGACAGACATCTTGGATTCCTGAACCTATATATAATAATAAAACAATCAAGCTCCTGCTGGTTCCTTCTGCACACTCTATACTCTGCCTTTCTTCTACTTGCCTGTAGTGATTTCCTATTTAGCCTGCCTACACAACCACAGCAGCCGGCCGTTGACTTTACACCATACCCAAATCAAATCATAACCAAGACGAATGTATCGAGGATATCCATTATGTTGCTATTGGAAACTTTTTTGAAAGGGAGATAAGGCTAGGCGTGTGCGCCATGAAAGCCAGAGAATGACAGGAAACTGAAACCGGACATGAACAAAACTACCACCCATGTAAATCTTTTTTACAATGTTTTATTTCGCTATTTTCCATGTTGTTTTCATTGTTTGAAAGGAAGATGTTATGTATGTACTGAGACATGACATGCCGGGAGACAGTGGGCTGGGACCAGCGGACAGGCAACCAGCGCAGACTGGGAGGCACTGTAATAAAGTCATTATGCAACTGGATGTCAATGCGTGTAGTCGGTTCTTAATCACATCATTACAACACCCTCCTCATCCCTCCTTCGCCGTGTATCAATAACCAATTCTGCTTTGACTTCCAGCATGAATCTATCTTTGGGACCATACAATAGCCCCAGATAATTACTGATAATGCCTACCTTCTCTAGATAGTGAAACTTGGCCATTCACTCGGCTACCCGAATCCTCTCACAGAACACCACACTTAACTGTACACTCTTGATAATATGCCATTGAAACTACCCCACACTAGTAAGCATTCATTCACTTGATTATCCCAATGCCCATACTTGATCTGTGACAACACATTTCCTGATTAGAGTCTTTGTAAAAGTGATTGATTTCTCATATGGAATGAGCACACCTGACGATCCAGTAGGAGTGTAACGTAAAGGCCTGAATAATTGTATTGCTTAGAGGAGAAATCATCAGTTTTAGATGGTGCTGCTTGAAATAAGCGAATGAGATGTCTGAATGAGTTGAGCGCCTGCCTCCGATTTTGGGAGATCACAGAATTCAAACTCTGGTCCATTCAAACCAATGATTTAAAATATTTACACTTGTAGCTGCCTACCCTGCTGATTGTTATCACGAGCATACGGAAAGGAGCAGTGGAATGAGAGAAAAACAATTTCTCCTGGGTAATCAACAATTTAAAAAAAGAAAATTGAAGGTCCCAATTTCCGTGTTTGTTCTGTGAATGCATATTTTCTGATTTGAATCAAAAAGTTGCAGACTTCACTATCCAGTGGGAGGGTCACCTGTCAGACGGTACATACCTGAATAATTGAATGGCTTAGAGTAGGCGATATCATTCTCAGATGACGCAACTAGGAAGCTTGGAAAGGGATGCCAATGTGTCATCCGATTCAAATCTTTGGGTTAAAAACCTGGCAGATTCAATCACAGGACTTATCAATTGATAGTTGTAGTTACCTAGCTTGGCGTCTGGCATTACTAGGACATGATGATTAGGATTGTGCCCCGTGAGAGACCTCAGTCTCAACCCATCTCTTAATTGGGAAGCAACCACCTTTGCCATGACCAAGTGCTCCCAGCACTTACGAGTAATAATCGATCTACTCACTCCTGTATCGACCAGCGTCACAAAACTCACCCCGCCAAGGTTGAGCGTGATGCAAGGCTGGCAATCAGTCACAACGATCAGTTTCCCTGGTTCTGATTGTTCCATGGCACTGATCATCGCACCCCGCACCTTACACAGGTGCTCAAGGGCTTTTGCTGCCTCATCACACTGTGGACAATCCATCACCCGGTGGTCACCCTCACAGAAGTAGCAGCCGAATGACCGGGGAGGTCCCCCTCCATTATGAAATCTTCCCCCCCGACCCCAATCATTACGTTGTATCAGGCGCCCACCACGCTGGTTATACACCCCTCTATCTCGCTGGTTGCACCCCAAGCCCTGTTGCGCATTCCCAGAACCATTCTGCTGGCTTTTATAGCCACTACTCTGTTGGTTAGACCCATTGCTGTAAATGGTAGACCCATTGTTCTGATAGTTCCCCCCACTATCTTGACCTCTCATAGTGGCAACTATCGCATTCAAGAAAGTCTGCTGATTGAAGTCAGGCGGTACCCCGTCCCCAGGAGCCCATGCACCGTGGTGCCCTGCGCCTCTGGACACCTCATCATTTCTCTCATCCCTCCTATCAACATGCTTCCTCAGGCTCTTCAACTCGCCCTGTACAGTCTTGAATGCCTGCGTCACCTCCGCTAATTCGGCCCGAAGTATCTCAGCAGCCTTCCCCATCTCAGGGCCCTTATCCCTCGCTGTACGGCTATGCCTGATGGCGGAGATATCCATGGCCTCCTCATCATCGCTATCTCTAGACATACCCTCAGCATCTCTAGACATACCCTCCGTCTTTACCAGAACTACAACCTCCTCTATTGTTGTTGGCTTCTGCCGACGGATGGCACACCTAACATATGCATGACTCAGAGAATTGATAAAGGTCTTAATCAAGGTCTTAGTAGTGCTAGGGACCTGCATATCATCTGGCTCCCATGCCCCAGCCACTGCATCCCAGTATCGGTGGCAATATGACACTTCCGACTCATGCTTGGTTTGGCTCGTCCATTTCACAGTGTCCTGTAGAAACTCTTCTTTGTCTGCAGTGAGTAAGGTTTCCATGTCCTCCTTCTTCACCACCTCCCACTGGGTATCATGCTGCCTCCTTTGGAGTGACCTCAGAACATCCCATAACAAACCCTGGGAGTGAGTGAAGGCAAATGCCAAGATCATTGAATCATCAAATTTATCCCCCCCCCATGCGCTCTGGCGGCTTCAATCCAATCCAACCATTTCCATAAGGTCCCTTTCACAGACCCATCTGTTATCCCTACTAAGCAGGAAAATTCCCAAATGTTCAGACGGTACGGTTTTTCTGGTATCAGTGGGACAGATTGCTGCATTGCTATCTGCTTTGATCCCAATAGATCTCCTAGGTAGTGATCTGCATAGTCAGCCTCCTTGGTATCCATAGGTAGTTGACCTGCTGCCATGCCATCCCCCATCCACTTCTGAAAGTGTCCGCACTGACCCGGTGATATAGCCATTTTCTTAGGATATTGACTCCCCTATCAATCAACAAACAAACAAAAAATTGCCCTAAAAAAATCCCGGTATCAACAATAAACACTCATTTATGCAACAAGCAATTGAGATAATCAACAACAACAACAAAAAAACTGTTTTATGTGAACAGTGACAGGTGTGAACCCTAATTTTGAACTACATCTGAAATTACTACACTTCCGGTTCACAACCACAATTGGGATTTCAATCACAAAATGCCCAGCACCCAGCCAAGCACACTAAATTTTCAATTCAATGTAACAATCATGTGTTATTAGAAAAATTACAGAAGTCGGCTTAGTTACCAACTCCACACAAGTCAACATGTGCGGTCAGTTAGACAATTTTGTCAACACATGGGTCAACCTAGATGTACAAGTCAACCCCATTGGTGATCAACTCCAGTCTACCAGTCGGCTTGCTTCACACTAGCAGGACCACCAGGCCAAAATACAATGCCAATGGAAAAAAACGATTATGGTTAACCCCCAACACCCTGCAAAATGTAGCTACCCACAGCAGCCAGCTAACTGCAGCTGACTCACAATTAAGCAACTGGTTGTGGCCAACCCACAATACAGATTTTCGGAAGCGAAATATGACCCCCAATCCACAATAATCAAATCCAAAATAAGGAATTTTACCCCTGGGACCCCAGAAATAGGTGACCCCAGAAATAGGTTATTCCACAAATAGGCACATCCACAAATAGGCAAATCCACAAATAGGCAAATCCACAAATAGCTGAATCCAGACAAAAAATAATCTAGCTTGAAATAATTGAACCTGGCTCCCAGCAATACTAGCTGTAACCAGCAGACAATAACTCCAGTGAAATACCAATCTATCCCAAAGATTCCTGTCACATATTCACATTACTGTCAGAATCACTAAGTTACCCCTTACAACCATTCTTCAGTCTTCTTCTTACTATATTCTGTTACAGAAATCTTCTTCTGACTATATTCTGTCACAGAAATCTGTACCCATGGCAAACACACTCGCCAATTTACCCCCGGTGGCCATCTGTCATCCACATGCGATAGGTCCACAGCTAACCTGCCACATTTCCCATCATCCCAACAAAATACTCTCAACATAAGTACACAAAAAAACATGTTAACTACCAACAACAAATCACAACAGCAAATAACACAATTAAAATATCACAATATTGGCACTGGACGCCTCCTCTGGAGTACCTGTTCGAATCAGAAAATATGCGGTACGTTGTCAACAATGCAAGCAACAACAAAAAACTGACCATAATTGACAAAGCCGTTGTGGTCCACCACTGTTAACTAGCGGTATTTTACACGCTAGAATCTTTATAAGAAATAGAACCCTAACTTCTGTGTGTGTATGCCGGAAAGCACTAATGTATGATATTACTCAAGCGATGATCCGCTTACTGTATTTGCTTACTATATCTGCTTACTATATCTGCTTAATATATCTGTTCCAAGAAATATCAACCCAACAGAAATTAAGTGTGGTAACGTCTAGTAGTAGGGAGGGGTGGCTGGCTCCTCCTGCTGTGCAGTCTCCAGGTCATCTGCCTGCCACAGCCCCTGCCCAGCTCTTTTATTCAGATGAAAAACATTCAAAACACAGGTACACAGTTGCTGGGAGTCTCCTCAGTCAGAGACAGTAACATTGCATTTCATTGGTTGAACTCCTCCAGTCAGTGGTGGGGGAGGCAGGGTGGGAGTGGGTGGACCCCCACCACTCCCCTCCCCCCATCTATTTAAGGGGTGGGGGGACAACCCACCCACCCCAAGTCAGATATATATTTTTCCATCAAGTTCACCAATTACAGTTATCTGGGATTATCAACCCTATTTATCTTTACATAACACCCGTGGTCACCAGTCCCTTAGATTGGGACAACTCCAAAATAGTAGGAGTTTCTACATGCCTTACTTTGAGAATTACATATTTTATCATCTTTATTTCAGCAAACTGCCACCAGGTAGGGTAGGGAGGGCTCACCACACACACACACACACTCCACCTCCCACCTCCAGCCTGACACCTGGCTTTGGCAGGTCCTGCGAACACTCACACACACGCACACAGCCACAGCCCCCATGCATTGTCACCTGTGTGCTGACACTCCCTCAGATATTGGCATCTGTAAATCATACCATAGCAGGCACACAGAACGTACTTCTTGACTTAATTATTATACCCATTCTGTGGCATTCTTCACAGACTATTTGTCTGGGTGAAGAAACCAGTCTGGATTAACTGTATATGTTGCCCTTAGTTTCAGCATTTACCTCCTTTCATACAATATATAATGTTTTTGTTTTTTTTAATTTTTTTTATCGAGGCTCTATTTATTCTGTCCATAGCATGTAAGCATGGGTACCTAGGCTTGTTTTCAATGCTGGCAAGATGTAGTGTTGGTGTTGTCTTACCAAACAGTAGCTGCCGATAAGTTATTTGATTCTCTGCATTTCAGTAGCAGATAGATAGTCTGTTGGTACGTTTAGTAGTCTATGTTAGTTTTTTTGGGCCCTCTGGGCATTGTATTTTTGTTCTATTCTTATTACTATGTTAGTTGTTTTCTTAAGGTTCTATGTCAGTGTTTTGGGGTTTTCTTGGTTTCTTGGGAAGAGTTTTCCACTTTTTTCTACTTACTTCTATACTAGCCTATTTTATTTACATGTCCATAGGCTTGTACGTAATAAGTGGTTGAGTTTTGAAATTGATTTGATTTATATTGTTGTTGGATATGTTATCTGGCTTTTATATTTACGGTTATCCCGCCCTGGGCTGTCCAGTTGGTGGGCCGTGACATATCACCTGCCCCCTTGTGGTGCAGTTCAGTTGGGGTTCCCAGTTTTTATTTTGCACAGATATTTGTTGTACGTTTTTAGGTCAGGGATTTGTCTTTCTTTCACCGTTTGCGCATTCCATGCCTTGGCGGCCATTTCCAGTGTGCTCCTTTCATGGGCTTTGATCTGGCTTCTGGTCTGTCTTAGTAGTGGTGCCTTGCTTGCTCTGGTGTCCCTTAGTGGTTGGGTTAGACGCTTAATGTCTTGGCTATATCCATATGCTAATGTTTTTAGGTGGATTATCCTTCTGTTTTCTAGTAGCTTTACTTTAGTTCTTTTGTCTAGGTCATAAGTGGGGTGTAGTTTGTCTACTTTCAGGCATATTTTCAAGGCCCTATTTTGAAGTATCTGCAATTCTTTTAGTAGCTCTTTTTTAGCACCAATGTAGATTACATATCCATAGTCAAAGTAGGGGAGTACCATGCCTTTGAAGATTTTTATTGACATATCTTGTCTCATATAGTTTCTTAGTTTAGCAAATAGCCATAGTTTGTGATTTACTTTTTGTATGATTTTTGTTAAACACAGATTGTAGTTTAGCTGGCTATCCAGTTCTAGGCCTAGGTATTTGTAGTGATTTACACTTTCCAGTGTTTGGTTTCCTAGTGTGCATTGTAGGTTTCTTCCTGTGATTGCTGTATGTGAGAAGAGTACTGTTTTAGATTTATTTGCATTGATGGTTATTTTATTGGATTCACACCAGCTGTCCAGTTTTAGCAGGAGGTTGTTCAGTTTGGTAGCTACCTCCTCTACTGTGCTTCCTTCTGCATATATGGCAGTGTCATCCGCATATAGCTGGAGACATTCTGTCTCCAGCCATTTTTCTAGATCATTTATGTATAGTATAAATAGCAGTGGTCCCAGGACTGATCCTTGGGGTACACCACAGGTGATAGTGTGTTGGTCTGAGAGTGTACCATTTACTTTAGTTTTTTTGCTGCCTGTTGTTTAGGTAGCATTTTATCCAGTTTATTGATTTGGATTTAATGCCCATGTTGTTTAATTTTCTTATTAATATGCTGGGGTCTACAGTGTGAAAGGCTTTGCTGAAGTCGATGAACGCTGCTCCAAATAATTTCTTTTGGTTCAATGGTGCCAGCACATCACTTGTTATGTTTGCTATTGTTTTTGATGTGGAGTGGAGTTTTCTGAAACCTCCTTACCTCTTGCTTAGTATATTGGTTTTTTCCAGGTGCGCATTTATGTGCCTGTGGAATATCTTTTCAATTAGGTTGCCTGGTGTTTGCAAGATTGGTCTGTAGTTCCCCATGTTTTGTTTATCACCACTTTTGTATATGGGGGTGATGGTTGCCATCTTCCATGCTGTGATGAAGTGTCCCTGCTCAAATGATATGTTGAACAGGTCGACCATGGTATCTGGGATGGCTTGGAGTGCCTCTTTTAGTATTTTTGTGGGGATTCCATCTATTCCACTTGGTTTGTTTTCATCTATGTCATTTATTAGCTGTGTTAGTTCTTTTAGGTAAGTTTTGCAGGTGGGGATTTCATCCTGGATATTTTCTGACTTGTTTTCCCAGTAACCTGTACAAATGCGAAGTCACAGGAAAGGATGGGAAAAAGTACACCTCGGCCGAGCAATACTACTGCTCAATAATAGCCAAATATCACGATAAACATGACATAATGAGAATGATCGAAAACACGGACAACCCGTACACAATAAAAGCAATGGCCAACAAAATATGGAGATCACCAGAATGGTGCAAAACAAATGAAAAAGTGCTGGAGGATATCGTCCACGCAAAATTCACACAAAACATAGAGCTAAAAGAAAAGCTAATAAATGCCCCTGGAAATGCATTCAGGGAATGCACAAAGTGCCCATACTGGGGCTCAGGAAGGTACCTGGACAGCGCCAGTGAAGGAGAAACGATAAAACCAGGTTACAAAAATAAAATGGGGGACATCCTCCAAAAAGTCAAGGAAACCCTGACAAATGCCAACAAATAAAAAGGAAAAATATAAATAAGGAATAAACAAAACTATACAAATGTTCAGATCGGGGAGAACTGGGAAAGGAACCAGGGCTCCAAACCATGAATATCACAAATTTACTATCTCACTAACACGCTTTACTAAAAATATGCCATCCTCCACACAAAACAGGTAATAAGTGCAGTGACTTACACAACTACCCACCAGAGGGAGATGCGTGTGCTGCATGCACCAGCACCCCCCCCCCCCACACACACACACAAACTCAATCTAACTAAAACTAAAAAGTAAAATTCGCGAAATCAAGCAACCACTCACCGAAAAGCACAAATATATATGGTAGAAGAAATTGAATGCAAGCTGGGGAGGGGCACACACTTTGCCCACCTAAACTGCCAGAGTGCATCCAACAAAATCGACACAATAAAAATACACCTAAAAAGAGAAAATCTCGACATACTGGCACTGTCAGAAACATGGTTCACTGACAACCACAAAAACAACACCCTCAACATAGATGGATATAGGCTTGTACGCAATGATAGGCAGCAAAATAACACACTAAACCAAACAAAAAAGGGTGGAGGTGTTGCCCTTTACTGCAAAGACACCAAAATTCTAGATCCTGAAGCACTAATAACAGCTAACTTATCAAATGAACACATAGAACTACTATGGTGCCTAATAAAAAATGAAAAGCAAGCAAATATAGCCATAGCAAGCCTCTACAGACCTCCATCAGGGGAAATTGAACTCTTCATTGAAGCCCTAGAGAAGAGCATAAACACCATAAAAAAACTGACAAAGGCAGAAATCTTCATACTAGGAGACTTTAATGTAAATTACAACAGCAATGATAAAAACAAACTAATGCTGCAAACCACAATCAAAATCTTAGGCCTACAACAGCTCATCACTGAAAAAACAAGGCTCAGTAAAAATAGCACCACAATTGACCTAATACTAACCAACTCAAACCACGCCACTAAATGGGGCACCAGGAGCTGGGGTATAAGTGATCATGAGCTAATATATGTAACAAGGAAAAAACTAAAAAGCACAAATCACTATGAGTATAAGATGGGCAGGTCCCTAAAAAACTACTCAGAAGATGCATTAAAAAATCATCTGCACCAAAACATAAACAACATCACACAAAACAGAGATGATGTTAATATCTATTGGGGCAACATCATCGCAGAAATAAGAAAATCAGCTGACGAGATGTGCCCCATTAAGAAAATAAAAATACAAAAAAACCAGGACCCCTGGGTAGACAATGACCTGCTAACGCTCATCATAGCCAAAAGTAAACTGGGTAATAAAGCAAAGCTCACAGAAACTATAGAAGACAAACTGGCCTACCATATTGCCAGAAACCACTCTCTCAAAGCTGTGAGAACAGCAAAAAAGAAATACATAATAAAGCAGGACAGAGACTGGGGAAGCAATACAAACAGATTCTGGAAGAATGTAGACCTATTATTCCCCAAAAATAACAAAGAAGAGCACACAACCTTCCAAGATAACGAAGGGACAATACTCTCAGACAAAGATGCAGCAAACAAACTGAACACGCACTTTGCCACAATAGGACAAACGCTGTCAGGAAAATTTAAAAAAAGGTGGGAAAATAGATCAGGAACTGTGCAGAATGAAATCCCCACCTGCAAAACAGATATAATAGAAGTAAAAAAACTAATAAATGACATAGACACAAATAAACCAAGTGGAATAGACGAAATACCAACCAAAATGCTGAAAGAGGCACTCCAAGCCATCCCAGCCACTATAGTCGACCTATTCAACATCTCCTTTGAACAGGGGCATTTTATCTCAGCCTGGAAAATGGCAACCATTACCCCTATCCACAAAAGTGGAGACAAACAAAACATGGGAAACTACAGGCCAATATCGATTCTTCAAACCCCAGGCAAGCTCATTGAAAAAGTGCTACATAGACACATAAATGAACACCTGGAAAAAAACAATATACTAAACGAAAGACAAGGAGGTTTCAGGAAACTGCACTCCACATCTAAAACAATAGCTAACCTAACAAATGACATATTGGCGTCAATGAACCAAAAACAATTAGTTGGAGCAGCCTTCATTGACTTCAGCAAAGCATTCGATACAGTAGACCATAACATACTATTGGAAAAACTAGAATCCATGGGCATAAAATCCAACACTATGGACTGGATAAAATGCTACCTGAAAGACAGGCAACAGAGAACAAAAATAAACAATACACTATCAGACAACCAACCTGTCACATGTGGTGTACCCCAAGGGTCAGTGCTAGGGCCACTGCTCTTTATAATCTACATAAACGATCTTGAAAAATGGTTACAAACCGAATGCCTCCAACTATATGCAGATGACACAGTCATATATGCAAACGGCACCACAGAAGAGGAGGTAATAACTAAACTAAACAAGCTCCTACTAAAACTGGATGAGTGGTGTGAGTCCAACAAAATAACCATCAACACAAGCAAGTCAAAAACAGTTCTCTTCTCGCATAAACAAATGCCAGAAAGAAAACTACACTGTAAGCTAGGAAGCCAAACACTAGAAAATGTAGACCATTACAAATACCTAGGCCTTGAGTTGGACAGCCAACTAAACTACAACCTATGTATAAACAAAATTGTCCAAAAGGTAAACCACAAACTGTGGCTATTTGCAAAGCTAAGAGACTACATGACACAAGAAATGTCAATAAAAATCTTCAAGGGCATGGTGCTACCCTATTTTGACTATGGAGATGTAAACTACATGGGTGCAAAGAAAGAACTTCTAAAAAAACTGCAAACACTACAGAACAGAGCCCTGAAAATCTGCCTCAGAGTAGACAAGCTGCACCCCACCTATGACATACACAAAAGAACCAAAGTAAAATTGCTAGAAAATAGGAGAATAATTCATCTGAAAACATTAGCATACAGCTATAGTCAAGACAATAAACTCCTAACAAAACCACAAAGGGCAACTAGAGCAAATAATGCGCCACTACTAAAGCAGACCAGAAGCCAAATAAAAGCTCACGAGAGAAGCACGCTAGAAATGGCTGCCAAGGTGTGGAATGCCCAAACAGTAAAGGAACGACAAATTCCTGACCTAAAAACATACAAAAAATATCTGTGCAAAATAAGGCTAGGAACCCCCAACTAAGCTGCACCGCAAAGGGGCAGGTGATACATGTCACGGCCCACCAGCGAGACGCCCAATGGAAGGTAACCATACCAAAAGCACCCAGATAACACACCTCACAGCTGCGTACAAGCCTATGATATGTAAATAGGAGTAGGCTAGTCTAGAAATAAGAGTAGAAAAAATAAAGCACATATATGCCAAGAAAATCCAAAAAAATTAACATAGACTACTATAGTACTAACCAGACCAACCAACTATCTATCTGCTACTGAAATACAGGCAATCAAATACCTTATCAGCAGCTACTGTGTGATAAGACAACACCAACACTACAGCTGGCCAGCATTGAAAACAAGCCTGAATACCCAGGCTTATATGCTATGGACAGTATAAATACAGCCTCAATAAAAAAAAATAAAAAAAAAAAAATTCTTGTGAATTTCTTTGATAACCTTTATCCTACCATGGCAAAGTGTGTATTTAGTTTGTTTGCTGCATCACTATCTGTGTGCATATTTCCATCCTTATCCTGGAAGCTTATCCGTTCTTCTATCTTATTTTTGGGGAATAGTAAGCTTACATTTTTCAGAACTTATTTGCGTTGCTTCCCCAGTCCTTGTCTTGTTTTATTATATATTTCTTTTTTGCTGCCCTTACTGCTTTGAGGGAGTTGTTTCTGGCAGTATTATAGGCCCTTTTACAAACCTCTACAAACAGACTTCAATTCAGCAATACATGTAAATATACCAATACAGTAATAATTTTCCAGAGTTCATATCTCCAGTGGTTATATTTGATGTAGAACCTTAGAACAATCTGATATTAATTATCACTTCACTTAATAAAAACTACCATGGTTTCACAACTTGGTTTGAATATTATGCATATGTATTTACCAACATGATAGAATGAATTAGGTATTATTAGAGAGGTTGTATAGTGGTAGTTATATCATTGGAATATTATTATAATGACTTTATAGAAATAACTGGATGATTTAAATATGATTACAATAGTTTTCTTAATGCTTCACATATGAGTTTCGTGAAAAGGAGATATTTTAGAATTTATTTAAAGTATTATTTATTTATGAACCAGACCTAAAAAGTCAGAATATTTTACAAATTGTTCCATTCATTTGGAATAGGTAGTTGGTATATTTAGGTATTGGTCACAATGTTTGCAGTGTTGCAGGAGTAACTAGCATGACGGTAATTATCCCGACATCAATGTCTTTGTGCCAGGCTGCATAGGGGCGTATCGTTTATTGAGCATGACTGATGAAGTGTGCTTGCTTGTAGGATTTTAACATCTAAGGACATATCTGGGTGGGTGGTAACTTGTGACCATGCACACTCTTGGTGACTTTATAGTGCTGCCTCACTGGGAAATCAGGCCACCAGCACCATGACCCAATTTGCAACTCAGTCACATTATCCTAACACTGAGCAAACCAGTCCTTGCCCTATCCTTGACTTATTGAGCGTCAGGCTAGCTAGTGTCATGGGGGTGATGACAATGGGAAATATTGCACCCAGAGCGGGACTCAAACCCACATCTCCCCGCATTCCGGGCCAGTGTGCTAACCATTAGACCACCTAGGCTCCCTGATATCAACACACTAACGACGCCTACCTGTCTATGCGGCTCCTTGCCTGAGAGGTCAGTGCAGACCACTACACTAGCAACAAACATAACATTTGTAAGGCATTGGTTTGGCTCAATCAGGACTCAAACTGTTTTCCTTTCACATAGGAAGCCTGCGCTCTACCGATTCGGCCACAGTGTCAGCTGACTGATGATGTAGGGACACTTTGCTTTCAGCAGTCTCTGTTCAGGTTGGGCAAGTGCCCAGTCCAAATGCCTGGGTCACACCCCACTAATCTAGCTGAATGGACTAGCTAGTTGACTGGCTTAATAATTCAGTGCTTGCTTTTACTTGGACCAGGTGGTGTCATAACATTTTGACCAACCAATTCTCCACTATAATGCTGTCCTACACATTGATATCACTGAGAACATAATATGCTCAAACCTAATTTGTCTAGAAAAATGCAGTTATTTGTTTCAGTTATTTTTAGTAAATGCATTTGATTTGTATGAAAACTAGGCGCACTATTTATATTTTGGCGGAATAATTGCGTAGTGGTCTTCTATGCGCATTAACAAACCAAGAACACTAGTTACAAATTTTAGTTAGAAACTACGAGGAGATATTGATAACTGCATGTTCACTTGTTCAATACATGCAAACATGGATTATATGCTAGCTATCTCGGCATTATTATTTGTAATATGTGTTTGGTAGAAACTGAAGTGATTCTTGATAATTTCTTAGCATCATTAATTTCCTATACATTTGAAGTACATTTTCTGACGTTGGATATAGTGACATACTTTGCATTAATAATGCAAGGACCATTCTTCAAAACCCTTGACTAATTAATGTTACTGAAATAGTGCATCGGTAGCCTGCCAATGCAACTAGTGTTACATTGCAATCTGTGTAGCCATAATTTGTCACCCAGTAAAACACACTAATATTTCCCCACATGATGTGACCAATTGCAACTGCACTGAATTATTCTAGTCTTACCTACTTCAACTGACATGGGGTCACATGTATTTAACGAAACAGTGGATTGAAAACTCACTTGAAACAAATGAAGATGAAAGCAAAACTATGGAATGTGATAAATATGTGGAAATGTTGATTAACAATTAGTGAGATGGAACCTTTGTAATGTGTGTACACCTTGAAAGTGGACAACCACTCCCACTTGGGATGTCCTGGAAGAAAGGCGTCTATCATGGTGCGATTCATGCTGATATCATTCACAGGTTTTCTTTATTATATCTCCGAAGGTGAGTAAACCGAATGACACATTAACTTGCGCTATTAATTCAAATTAAGATCAGCATATTTATCTACACTGCAGAGTTAGGATATTCTTTGACTTCGGTTCAGATCCAGTCATCTCTGTTTTACATGTATTCTATATATCAATGTGTACTAGGATCCCATGTCTATGGAAGGATCTGTGCCTTCCCTTGTCCTCCATTCAATTCTAAATCTGCATATTGTGTTGTAATATATCTGGAATTCCCAGCCGTCTGAGCCCCAGATATACCACGTACTCTCCCCAGGTGCGTCCTGACAACTGTCTGTCAGTTCACACCTGATGCGCCTCTCCAACAAACTCATAGGAAGAAAGGGAAGACAAGTAGTGCCAGATTGACAGTGAAGAAGTTGTGCTTTATTGACATCACCTCCTGTTCACCTACTAGCGACCTATCGCCCTGACTCCTTCCTTACCTTCTGTCCAGACAGAGCGTCATTACTCTCTTTAGTATGTATAAGAATCAGTGCCTACAGCCCATTGAACCGGAGTCCCATGGTTGTTGGACACAGCTCAGTTTGTATATGAAAGGTGGAGCCTCAGACAGAGTGGCTGGGTCCCTGGCCAAGAGAAGAGTGTGTCTCCCTCAATATCAGAATGAGGTTTGTGTGGTCAGGTGGGGCAAAGGGGTGCAGGGGTGATTGGGCCTAACACATCCAGCCAATCAGACACCCTCTACAGCCTGGGGGTCGATGCCCTAATAGGGGCAGCTGTCACTCAACCCCAGCTGCAGGTGGTGTCCATAATGTAGCAGTGGCTAGGTGTGCTTGCCCATCGGCCCTGTGGTAACCGGTAGTTGCAGACAGTTACAATAAATATATATATTAAAAATGTCCTTCTCCTCAATGTGCACCCTTCCTGGTGTAAAGAGGGAACATTTCACCAAACATTAACTGTCTCTTATATCGGAACATCTCGTAATAATCTCGGGCACTCTGTATTAACATATTTTTCACATAGCCTAATATGTCACACATCGAGTGCGGCTCCCATTGCTTTTCAATTACATAACCCTGGTTCCCACTCCGTCGCCCGAGAATAATAATGCTCTCTGCCAATATATAATTCCGAACCGAAAATCTGTATATTTTTGCAGTGTGATGGTAGCTAGCCATAATGGAAGTGACATTGCATATATTATATACTATAGCTAAAGTGAGTAACATACAGTAGGCCTACTAGTCATAAGCAATGCCTTTTCTTATTTTGAATGCAATTTATGAAACATAATATAATTCAGTTGTAGGCAGATCTCTGCACTGACCTCTCAGACAAGGAGCCACATAGACAGATGGGCGTCGATATGGTGGTGACATAACTGAGCCTAGGTGGAATAATGGTTAGCACACTGGCCTGGAATGCATGCAGAAGACATGTCTGTTCGAGTCATGCTCTCGTCGCAGTATTTCCCATGTTCATCACCTCCACACCACTGGTTGCCATAACCAGCATCCTGTACAACACAGCGAACAAAAAAACCGTCATACTGACGTTAGCATACGTCATAAAAGGTTACAGCAACCTTATTAAAAACGTCGTATAACGTTATTTTGTATGGAGTAAACAACTTTATATATAACGCTATTTCATAACGTTCTAAAGACGTTTTTGAAGGTATTTATGATGTTTTCAAATAACATTGCATGTTAAGCGATAATGGAAGATTCATAGCCATGTTGTCCTGAGTACCAGGTATACAATGTTAAACAATGTTCTTAATGGGTACTTGCTGTGATCCTTGATTGTGGTTCCCCTGCAGTACTGGCCCTTCATTATGTGTAACTTGGTTCACTTACTTTTCGTCTAACCCAACCACTAAGGGACACCAGAGCAAGCAAAGCACCACTACTAAGCCAGACCAGAAGCCAGATCAAAGCCCATGAAAGGAGCACACAGGAAATGACCCCCAAGGCATGGAATTTGCAAACAGTGACAGAAAGACAAATCCCTGACCTAAAAACGTACACAAAATATCTGTGAAAAATAAACACTGGAAACGCCAACTGAACTGCGCAACAAAGGGGCAGGTGATATGTCACGGCCCACCAACTGGACAGCCCAGGGCAGGATGACCGGAAATATAAAAGCCAAATAACATATCCGATAACAATATGAATCAAATCAAATTCAAACAAACATAACTCAACCACATGTTATGTACAGGCCTCTGCACATGTACATAAAATAAGCTAGTATAGAATTAAGTAGAAAAAAGCGGAAAACTCTTCCCAAGAAAACCCCAACACACTAACATAGAACCTTGAGAAAACAACTAACATACTAATAAGAATAGAACAAAAATACAATGCCAAGAGGGGCCAACAAAACTAACATAGGCTACTAAACGTACCAACAGACTATATATCTGCTACTGAAATGCAGACAATCAAATAACTTATCAGCAGCTACTGATTGGTAAGACAACACCAACACTACAGCTGGCCAGCATTGAAAACAAGCCTGGGTACCCTGGCTTACATGCTATGAACAGTATAAATACAGCCTCAATACAAATTAAATAATTTAAAAAAACCTTTTAAAAATGTCACTTTAATGCCGGTAAGTTCCCCATTAAATGGTCAATGACATGAGGGTGGCGACGTCTTTGATTGTCCAACACATTATTATGGGTTGTGGGGAATCGCTGAAACGGTTCCTTTGGCAGTTTTACTAGTCAGATCGCAGTAAAAGATGATTAACCCATTATTCAGCTACATTATTAGTATAGCTAGTAACCGAATATTCCGGTTTACTACTTTCAACGACGATGCAGCCAGTGCCGTCGTCGTTGGGAACTACAAAGACATTGGGAATACATTTAGGAATCTTATAAACTGTTGTTATTCTATTTGCTTCAAGTTCATCTTTGAATTTGTCAGCGATTAATTTGTTATCTTCATTTGAACGTTTTTTTAATTGTTATTAATGTTGTAAGTAAGGTCGCAGTCAGCATTAATAATCCTGAAACCGGATACAACACCAGACAAAATATACCACCAGTCTGGGTCAATAGACTACATCACGGTTCCGACTGCGCATGCGCTGGAAACGGGGCCGGGAGCAAAGCAAAGGCGTACAGCCATTGAGTTTGCCGATACGCGTAGGGCAAAACTGGCATTTTATTCAAAATAAATAGAAATAGGCCTACCTAACAATTTGGCACAAACATGGATGGAAGGATGCAATATAATAATAAGCATTTTGAGCTAAGGAAAATATAATTTCAGTCACTTTACAGGCTGATGTTTACATCACCATTGATTAGTCAGAAGTAATTATTGTTCTAAATATTAAAATGTCAAATGTTTCAACAAAAACTTGTTTCAAAGGAATATATAACCAATATTGTATTAACCCTACTCATTTTCTATTTCTACATATGCCATTAACCATAGAATATAAATAAAAACATGAATAAAATAAGTAAAACTAACTCTGGCTATGGCTCTAACACTACTCTGAGTGCCCAGATTTGTCTAAATATAAATGCACATGGCATAAGATGTGCTGATTATATTGATATAAATGTAATGCTGGATAAAAGATTAATATCTTAATTTATTATATATATATATTTTTAGTTGGTATTCTATGCTTCAAACAAGAGCTGAGATGAGCTGAAACTAGCACATTTCATAGCTGCACCCAGTGTATTACCATGTGCCATGTGTTTCTCACGGGTTTGTTTTGCTCTGACGCATCCCACAATGCACCGCGCCACTGGAACCGTGCCTGAGCCACTGAGTACTTCTGTGGGTTCGGCACCCACAGCGCCATCAAGGCAAGGCCGGTGTGGCGGTTTCAGCGCCTGGTCAGTTTCAGTGCCCTGCCGTGGTCAAAACACCCGTGGCCTCGCCGGCTACAAGCTCAGCTGGTGCCCGGCAGTGTTAGGGACCGATTAGGCCGAAATCTATTGAATGCCATCATATTTAACAGAATTACATACTCAAATAATGAAATTTAATAAAATTAACCTTAAATTCCAAGCGATATTAACGTAGCAGCTAGATCAGCGTCGAATCGCCGAGTGTAAACAAAACAAATAGCAGTGCTCACCGCAACGTGCAAAAATCCGCGCATGCGCAGAAGCCACGACAGGCCGCTGAAACTGACCGGGCGCTGAAACTGCCAAACCGGTGTCACGGATTCCAAGGGACACCAGTTTGCCAGGGACACTTCCATTCAAATGCATTGTCAATGGCCGTGAGCAAATCTTCATACAGAAAAAATCAAATATCTCTAAAATTACACCACCTAGAAACAAATCGCTTCGTACACATATAGAAAACATCTTTAACATTAAGATTATATTAAATTGATAAGGTTAGGGTTCTTGATTTCTATTAATTTTGAATAAAACTAATGTTTTTCACTACGCGTACCGTCCAACTCAAGGCATTGTCAATGGACATGAGCAATCTTCATACATAAAATACAGGAAAAGTTAAATATCTCTAAAACGACACCACCTAGAAACAAATCGTTTGGTACACAGATAGAAAACATATTTACCAAAAACATTATATTAAATTCATAAGGTTAGTGATGATGCTGTTCTATTTTGACGCATGCACAGAAGCAATGTGTCCCTGGCAAACTGGTGTCCCTGGGAAACCGCAACACCGGGCAGAAAATAGATTTCCGCATCGAGAACCACATAGTTACTATTGTTGTCCTGACACGCGCTAAGCCAGATGCTCAACAGCAGAATAGAGCGACAGTATCGACGGAGAATGCATTATTAAGAGAAATAGCAATAAGAGGGGGTAATCGGAGCCAGATTCTCAGTTGTCTGTAGGCGCTTGCGGTGAGGTCTGCTCCCCCACCCAGCAGTGTGTACCTAATTTGGAGATGCGGGTAGTCCCCAGATTAAATGCCGCATGTAGGCCTATGCACCAATAGTCATGTGTAATTTGATAGCATTTGTGCAGAAGTGTGGTTTTGACTTGCACTGGAAGTGCAATATTTCCAAAGTTCAAGTGGACTCCCCAGCACATATGTAAAGGTACACTTTGTTTGCAGCAGTCTCCATTGAAGTTGGTTAAGTGCCAAGTCCACACATGTGGAATAGACACGCCAGTTCAGCTGGAAAATATCCTAATAGAGTGGTTCCATATTCTGCCGATAGATGTCACTAGCTTAACTGGGGGGTGTAACCTAATGCATGAGGTGGACGGCGGGGACATTCCAGAACGAAAATACAATACAGTTATATTTTTATTAAAATATATATATTACAAGGGTAAAAGCTTGGATTCTGTTGCGATATGAATATCTGAATGTAATCATGCATTTTATTATTTTTCCAAGCATTCTTTATGGAGATATAGCATGCACAATCATAGGCACTCGGGGAATGTACCCGGATACAGTGGTTCAACATTCTACCTACAGATGTCACTATGTTAAGTGGCGTGGTCTGTTCCTCGTTCCTGCTAATCCACGTAATGGGGCTGGCTGATTGGCTGGCTTGATCGCTTCCTACACAGGTGGTTACAGGTGGTTCCTAGCTTGGTTCCACGCCACGAACAAGAAGTCCTTAGGCTTGGCACAAAGCGTTACAACATCAGATCAAATATGGAAGATCTGTAGGGATGGACCAGTTAGTTGTTCCTCTGTGTGGAGTGCGCTACTCTGTGGCGGAGTTATCATGGAGTTAACCCCATAGGTCATCAATTTATTAAGCGTACAACATATACCAAAGACGGCATCTATTTTTGGTTCAATATTTGCATTCCCTAAATATATATAGTTAAAATAAAATTCTCAAAGTGAGATGGCGGTACATAGGTGGCCTAGTTATTGACCAATATATCCATAACTTGGCCCGGTGGGCTTAACGCATTGGCTGCTCCGCCACCGTTATATTGGACTTTCCTGTGCAATATTCCCTGAAAGCCTCGGTCAGGGGCCCGATCCTTTCACGGTCCCAACTGTCCAGGTCAAACGTGTGGAACAGTTTCTTAGCCTCTGGGCAGGCCTGGTACGTGCACAAATAGAAAACATTGTATTTGCTGGGCCTTGGAGGTTACACCCGTCGCTCCTGCATATATTTTGTATGCACTGTGTCAGAGCTTCCTATTTTCAGCCATAACCTTGTCAACTGTTTAAGCCCTGACAGTCCCATGTTGCGTTGTGAGTAGCCTATCTGACACCATGTAATGTATGTAACAGATGTGCCCAACACTAGAGCTACTGCACTATTGACTTTATTGCGGCATGTGACCCCAGG
This sequence comes from Branchipolynoe longqiensis, assembly GCA_030323885.1. Lineage (NCBI taxonomy): Eukaryota > Metazoa > Annelida > Polychaeta > Phyllodocida > Polynoidae > Branchipolynoe > Branchipolynoe longqiensis. The sequence continues at coordinate 3,946,423 of CM059194.1, read as the reverse complement.
CCCACCTGTCCACTCTGGTATTCCTAACATGTATAGCATTCATAGAACACATACATTACAATAAGCAGTCACTTTATTACGGGAGTCAGAACAGATGTTATCTCAACATAAGTGCTAATTCTTCATGTATATAGAGTTCTGGGAATCAAGCTGGCGGGAGGTAGAGATTAGTTGTAAGTTTTTTTAGGAGGGCAAAGTGTTTATCCACAGTGGCCTCCCACATATCAATTGTCATTGGTGTTAATAAGCAGGGATCACGTGGTACAGAAACTGAGAAGAGATTGCCTTAATCACCAATTATTCATGTTAGGCTCAGGCTTTTAATTCAGGTATCAGTGCCTCTTTTTTCTTTCTTAGTGCATTGCTTGTCTTTTAGGTCTTTCGGCTCGACCGGGAGTTGAATTCTTCCCCAGTATGTACAAAGCCACCAGAGTCGATGCTGCCACGAGCTGTCATTACATCGGGGGTTCACTTGCAAAGATCACCAATTCAACCGAATTAAAAGAGATCTTGGAATACAGGTAAGTTCTAACATCCGGCATCTTTTGACATGGGTATCTGATTAATTTTCTGAACAAGGGTATTGCGTGTGATAAATAAAATTGTGCATGAAATGGTAAGAATAGCAAAACATTAGAGAGCACATGCATTAGTTGATTCCTCCATTGAATGGTGAATATAAGTAGCTAAATACCATGTGGTTTGATGAAATTCATAATAAGGGTGTCCACGCTCGCAATTAGATATCAACAAGTGTTTTATTTGCCTAGAGTTAAATCTGTGCAGTCTGAAAACATCATCACATTTTCGAAAGCAAGGCTGTGCTACCAGGACCCGGCACCTGCCCAAACTCATAGCACCCACATTTACCCTAATGTCCCTAAATATCACGCAATTTGATATTTATCTACAACAAAATTGTTGCGTTATGTGCAGTTTAGTGGATCCTCAGACTCTACAAGATGTTGTCTCCCCCTGAGAGATGTCCCAGCATTCTGAGTATGTAGGGCCAGAAATGAGTGGGTCATCTTGGTGTTGATGAACCTCTACATTCTGATCATTTTGAACCCTTCCAATGTCGCTCCCCACACCCTCCGAACATGGGGTGCAGCCTCAGGCTGTCTTAGCCATGATAAGTGAGATATAAGAGCACGGGTAATCAAGGTTGACCTTTTCCTAAAATCCCTGAAAATCCCTGAGCTGTAATGTAGGGACATAGAAGTGACCATGATTATGTCACATTGTAAAATATTCTGATATAAGGCAGGGGGATGCTATTGTGTAATGTGTTATTTGTATGACTAGCCAGTGGATTCTAAGTCAGATAGGTGTATATATATGTGTGTGTATGTATATGTATAGGTTGGGTTGAATACTAAGTTCATGTGGATAACGTAGTGAGTGCTAGCAGGTTGAGTGGAGTTTCACTCAGGACCTTGCCCTTCTGCCTGCGCAGGGGTCAACCCAATCCATTAGGGGTCAATGCAATCAGACTGAGGTGGAGCCATGGCAGTGCTGGTGGTGGCCACGCAGCCACCGGTGGTGGGCAGACTACTGGTTGCCATGGGGACTAGGAATGCTGTTCTCCTATTGGGTACCAGGACACTTTTGTACTATTAGAATAAAGTTGGGAGGATTGTCCTTCCCTTATTCTCTTCACTCTTACTTTCTCTTTCTTCTTGTCTGTATCATATTTCCCCACAGCCTACTTGCACAGCCACAGATCTGGGTACCAAATCTAGAACATGATCTGAGCCTATCAGATTGATCTGAGCCTATCAGATTCAAGAAACTCATCCTCATCTTGCTGTTATCTGTGATTTTAGTGATTTCTGGGTATTCGCAAGAGCAATATGTGAGTGTCCAAATGTAATGTTAATCTTACTTCCTTGGAATCATCTGGCTATATGACAATATCATAACTGAATGAATCCTCTTTCTATTAGATCCTCAAACCTGATTATGTGGTTCGGTTCAAAGAAAGTTATGATGTTGGTCCCATCTTCCCACACATGTGTGGGAAGATGGGACAGATGTTGATAGATCCGTCCCAGCCATATTTACAGATGGTTCCAAACCCTTTATGGTTATGAAGGGAACTCTGTGGAGAGCAATGTCTGGAGGTTATGAAGCCTATTTTGTATGCCACATAATAAAAGGTAGGCAAGTTTTATTCCTTGTGATCTGAGTGATCTCACAGATACTCATGGAGGGCCTCAAGGTGGTTAATGTTGCGTCCACAGCTGCTGACTAGGTCCTTCCAAATCCATCAGTGTATGCATCAACCTCTAGGGTCCTGTGCAATGGGTGGACCTAAGGGGTGTGTCATTCCATTCTTGTGTGAAATGGGGAAACCAATCGAGATCTGACCTCACGTCATCTGTGATGGCATGGGCTTTCTGCACAGGGGCCAAGTCTTCAGTTTGACATTTCTCTTTGGGAGCGCACAATAAATGCCAATTAGGGAATCTAAAAGGCTGCATACTCCCATTGTCTATTCAGTGTATTGTCAGTGTATGCAAGCAGAAATATCTCCTATGGACTAATTTATGGATGGACTTTTGATTTCTGTCATTCAGTTACTGACTATAAGAAGCCTTGATTGAGTTTTGTTTTATTTGCGTGTTGTTGTTTTACGTCTAGCAACATCTATGGTCATATAGAGACGGGTACCGACTTGTGACAGTGCGCACTCGTGGCGATTTTATAGTGCTGCCCCATTGGAATACCAGGCCACCAGCACCATGACCTGATATCCCACTCAGAGTCATTATCCTGACACTGACCTAACCAGTCTTTGCCCAATCCTAATAATGCTGAGCGCCAGACTAGGAAGCGACAAGTTTAAATTGTTAAGTCATTGGTTTGACTCGACCAGGGATCGAACCCACGACCCCACGATCTACCAACACCGGAAACGGACGCTCTAACTCATTTGGCCATCCCGTCTGGTAGTTGATTGAGTCTTCGATAGAAGGAGAATTGTGTTGTATAACTTGTTATGCGAATATTATTTGGAATGGAGTCCACCTGCATTGCTTGTCTGCTATTAACCAATATATATGTTTTTGTGGTGATATATGATCAATGTGGTTAATTACTGGGTGTGCAGGCCAGTAGGGGGCGATATGTGACTCAGTGTCTTTGTAATCCAATGGTGCCTGCGAACCAACCGATATAAAGATGATATATGTCTGAGTGCTGTTATTGTGTAACTTTGTACTCCTGTAGGGGTACTTCTAATTGCTTGCTTTGACAACTGCTCACTTGGCTGGGGTGGAGCGCCTTGGCTACCAGCTCAATTCTCCCAATACTGGGGAGCTACCGACTCAGGGGGGTCACATGCGCGCGTGCTCCCCCACTATCTGCCTCACTGGCACAGAATGAATTTTGACTTTAATAAAGCGGAGGGGCCATTTAAGGAGGGTCCAGCCAGAGATAGCTCAACCAGCCTAATTATATTGTCTTCTCCCATACGTAATAGATAAATAATAATTATTACACAAATCCCGAATCATAGAATTTGCTTAAACCAAACTCAATGCGGGTCAATGAATTTGCCTAGTTGAAATCTTAGCACATTTGGAACGATGTTTGACCTTTACCTCATGGACCGTGATGGTGGTAGTGTTATAGGTAGCAGCCAAGACTAGGAATTCAAACGTTTCGGTTTCCCAAGGAGTATTGACAAACCAAGATAGTTTTACATATATAAACAAATAGGGTGAGCTCTCACAATATGCTACTACTTTAATATTGAAGATGGAACCTAACAACATATATATTTAGAATGGGCATAAGTAGATCTTCACAGTTTCTATGAAGAAAATGCTCCAGTGAATAGTATGTTCATAATATTCAATTACAACTAAATTAAAATAAAGAGATACTCTTATTTTGCCTTAAACATTGTGCTGCTTGTATTCTGGAATTAGTCATTGCTACTTGTGAACTACCATGGTCTATTTAAAAAGGTACTCTTCTTAGAATCAAAATCCTGGACATAGTTAATGAGAAATAACCAAACATATGAACAAATCATGATGTATGGAATCATATAAGCCATTCCTCTAATGTACACACAACCAGATGCATTGTTCTTTAAGCAGTCTACAAAAGGATGGGCATTGGAGGTGGGTGTGGGTGTGGGTGCACAGCGGGATTTCTCTGTGTGTGGCATCTCCACCACACAGTATATGTTTATCTGCAAACATAAATATATATACATATATGTGGAGTATAAAGCATTTATACAAATATTATTATTATATTTACTACTATTGTTGTATATCTATACTCCCTTCGTGGGATTCGAACCTGCAACCCCGAGCCTGCACACTGGGTGGTGCTTGTGGGCAGTGACTGATCGATCGGCCGCTGATTGGTTGCCCCCCACCTACAACGGTCGTGTAGGATTATCGGACATTTGCCTATGATATCTAGCTTTGATTGGACGTGATGAGTCGCTCCAAGCACGACTAACCATGTGGTAGCAATGCCATTGGAGCTGCGCACAGCATGCATGGATGAACACGCCCCCCCCCCCCCCCCCCCCCCCCCCCCCACAATGTTCCAAGTCTAAGTGTACAAAGTCAGAGCCCGTTGCCATCATTCCTGTATGTAGAGCCTCGGTCATAGGTGTGAACTTCTCTGGGCATCCATACTTCCTCAGTAGCTGCCATAGCCCGGTCCTCCCGACTGTATGAAACGCCTTAGTGAAATCGCCAAATACCCTGTACAGTGGTCGGTCCTGCTCAATGCCCTTTTCTTGTAGCTGTCGGAGACAAAATATCATATCTACGTTGCTCCGGTTATCTCTGAAGCCACACTGTGAGTCCAGAACTACATCAGGTGTTATGTGAATAGATAGTCTGTTGAGGAGGATCCTGGCGAAGATCTTGCATGCTTTGGAAAGAAGAGAGATTCCTCTATTGTTCCCACAGTCTGTTCGATCACCTTTCTTGGAGATGGTACCTCAAGTGGTACTAGTTGTGTAAACCAACAACACATCTGCCTGTGTGTATATTAGAGTAATGGTTTATATGATGCCATGATTTGTTCATATTCCTGGCTATTTTTCATTAACTATGCCTGGGATTTTGATTGTAAGAAAATCAATTAGTAGAACATAGCATGATGGTTCCCCAGTCAAATCACTAATTCCAAAGTCCAAGCACCACACTGTTATAGACACACTAAGATTATCTCTTTATTTCAATGTAATTTTAATTGGATTATGGAGATAGTATTCTTGGGAACTGTTGTTCTTCATTCAAACAGCAAAGAGTTGGTTAAGCCCATTCTAATGATATATTTTCTTAGATTCCCTAAACAATATTACCCAACTTGTCGACTGTGACAGGTGACCCCTGTGTGTTTCTATATGATACAGCTTGAGAAGGCAATACGTTTTGAATTCCTAGTCCTGGCCCCCAGGTGGTGTGTGGTTGGCCGAAAAGTGACAGCAAAATCGATACCGCAATCATTATATAGGCTGCATGTTCTAGCAACTTCAGGTTTTTTTCAGAATCTCCCGAGGCTAAGGCTGCTCAGGAAAAGCGTGCATGTTGGGTTGCAAATGGACTGTTTCAGCCAAAACCAGGTACATCCCTTACATTTTCGTCAGGTTGTGTTTTGAGATAAATTATTAAAAAGGTTAACAAATTGTGATGCATTGTCAATCAGCAACATTTTCCTTTTCTTACTCATGTAATCCCTGATTTTCTGACAGCTGTAATTAAGGGTGCATGCAAGTAGTTCGGTAAGTATCTTTATTCAAGGATGAGCAATTTAGAGATGATTTCAGTGGCCTGACCGAGGACGTTCTGTAATCACCTTGTACAAGTTGTACTTTGCCTCTCTCCCATTACACAGCAGGTGCTTTGGTATTTCTGGATTCCTATAAGTGGACCTCTGGGTTGTATTTAGTGTACAATTGTCGGCACCAAAGGACATGCTTATTGCGATCAGATTAACCAAGACACTAGCCCCCATTTGCAGAGTTCACTGCTGAATAGCCTTACATCTACCAATTTAATTGCTCCTAATTATATTGCATTCTGTGCACAAAGAATCGTTTTGTAACAAATCTGTGTTATTTATATTATTTCACGTTGGCAAGTTTGGACATAAGTGAGTTAGTGGATGAACAAAGTCCATCCAATGCCTCCTATAAGGCCCATCCATGTACATGTCTTAACGTAAAATTAAAGTGGATGTGAATGCATGCACAAGTAGGAAACTATGCTTATCTCATTGTCCAGATGGGTGGCCGAATGAGTTCAGCGTTTGTATCCTGTTTTGGGAGATCAAGGGATCTGAACCCATGAGTGTGTGGGTTCCAACCCTGGTCGAATCAAATTAATGACGTACAAATGTATACTTGTTGCTTCCTAGCCTGGCGCTCAGCATTAATAGGATAGGGCAAGGACTCAGGATAATATGACTGAGTTGGATATCAGGTCACAGTAGTGGCGGCCTGGTCTCCAACAGGGGCAGCACTATAAAGTCACCAGGAGTGTGCACTGTCACAATTCGGCACATGTCCTGATATGAGCTTAGATGTTGCGAAAGGACGTAACATAACACACAAACAATCTTATCTCGTTGAAGGGAGGTGACCTGGTTACAAGCTCCTACAACCATAAACCAGTTAGCTATACATATATATTGAACAATCAAGGAAGAATACCGTAGACAATTAAGAGACGTAATAAGTTAAGCTAGGATTTCATACAGTTGGTATGTGGCATGCAGTATTCGAATACACCATGCAATATAGGTGTCCATGCAATTGTCTGTTTCTTTCTAAAAATCTGTCAAGGAAAGTCAAAGTTACAGTTGTTTTCTAGGCCAAATGGGGCTACATTCGCATTCGCATTTGCACCAATCGATCCATGGGTCGATCCACTTTCTGCATTTGCAATCGCATTTGCATTTGCATTTCCATTTCCATTCGCATTTCCATTTGCATTCGCATTCACACATATGGAAGCACTACTGCGCATTTGCATGCTTTTCCATTTTTTGCCGCATTCACATTTACTTGTATATGGAATCTTAGCTTTTGGTTAGCAAGTTGTTGATGGTCATAATAGATGGCCATTTAAATCCCAACTCATTCAGCATAGACAACATTGCAAAGGAGCGTGAACGCACTGATTCAACTGGGGAAGGACAATAGACTTAACGCTGAATAAGCTATAGGCTACAAAAGGTGTTATCCCCTTCATTGTTGCTGTCATAGGAAATATGTTTATGCTGCTGAATAGGTTCTTTTGTCACGGCCGAAGCACTAGACTAAGGTATAGATATACAATAAGTGTTGAATACACGATATGGAGATGATGGCGATGGTGATGTAGGCACAGTCACCTTGTTCCTGCCTCTCCCACATCCTACATGGATGTGGGAGAGGCGGGGACATCCTAGACCTGACTTCTCAGCAATCTGCTGGCAGCTGTGGCAGTTGACATCTTCCTCTGTGGCATGGTGGCTGTGTTGTGACGGTACTGAGAGCGCCACTGTATTATATACTCAACTGGGTGGATCACGTGACCACCTAGCACGCTGGGGATAGGTTACTCACACGCTATGAATATGCTGGTCATACGCCGAGAGCGCGGGCGGCACGTTGGCCATGTGTTAGCCATACGCGCCGATACGTTATATAGACATATTTTGTTCGCTTTCAATCGCTAGCAATAGGTCGGAAGTACGTTCTGAATACGTGTGGTACTTTATGTATACAGTATGTATACGTCCACCACCCGCACTCAACGTATTGTGAATTTGACATTTATTTCATATGTTGGGCATATCCTGACACAATATGCCATAGTGTGACATGTCCTTAATATGCTTGCAAGCATGTTATAATATTCGGGGGTAATTATCTTTTATAGTCCTGTCACACTATGACGCATCGCGCAAATGTGCACCTACATAGGTAATGTTGGGCCACTACATCTCTCTATGTTGATATGCATTACTTGGACGTTACGTGTTTGTTATGTGTATGTTGGTCTATGTCCATGTACATCAATGTTTGTTGTTATATGGTGTCGCTTGTCAAGGGGTCACACAAGTTTTGTGCATGCACAAACACTTTCTATGTGTGACAAGGTGTGGCCGTTGCATGGGGCATATGTTATGCATATGTTAGACATACATCAATGTATGTTAGACATTTGTTAGAAGTAGGTTGTTGATACGTAGCCCTACATTGACTTTCGTTAGTCTGAGGGAGAGCTGGCCGTGACATAGAGTCTGCATGTTGACAATATATTGACAATGTATGACAAAGTATTTCTAAGGTATGTCTAACATTCGTTTGGCATTTCACCACAGTATCTTGACGTATTTGAAGTATAAGGCATTTGCATGGTGCTCACTTAACGTATATAACATTCACCAACATTCTCTGAACGTACCATGAGCATTTATTGAACAGATTGTGAACGTTTTTCTAATGCGTTGGCTTCAAGAATATAAAGGCATTAGATTTCATGTTTGAGCAGAACAGCTCAGCTGTTCAGAGAGGATGCATGTCCCTCCAAGGCTTCTGCAGGAATACCAACTAGCCATTTTCGAACATCACAATGCTATTAAGCAATTGATAATTTACCGTCTCAGTGTTATTAGACTGAGGAGAATGTGGATGAGAGCATGGATCAGGAGGTGCCAAGATTTTGGCTTGTATGACCAGCTTCTGGTGGAACTCCATAATGAGGACACAACTCCTTTCATCAACTTCTTGCGGATGGCTTTCCAGATGTTCGACGAGATGCTAGCCAGAGTGGGTTCCCAGATAACTAAAAAATACACAACCTTCACCGAGCTGATAGAGCCTGGCCTGAAGCTTGCCCTCACTCTGCATTGCCTAGCCTCTGGGAACAAGTATGTTTCCATGAAGTTTGGGTGGAGGACAGTGAACGGTCAGGACGATGTCCCCTACTTCCTGATCCCTGATCAGTGACAATGCCTTCGCCATCTGCCTGACAATGATGACGTTGTACAGCAAGAGGGGAATGACTCATGAGGAATGCATCTTTAACAACAGGATTTACAGAACTAGGAGAGTAGTAGACAATGCCTTTGGCATTCTGGCAAACCGATTCCAGGTTCGGCTCAGCACGAACCAGCACCACCCCTCCACTGTGAAGCTCATTGTCACCACATGCATGATCATACACAACAGGATGCTCCAGAATCAGCAACTAGACCGTGAAGAGAATGTCAACCACAACTTCATCCTCGGAGCATGGAGAGAGGGCCGACAACTGCCAGACCTAGCAGCACATGTACCTGGCATGGACACTGGCTCCAGGGCAGAAAATGAGCAGCAAAATCTTGTCAAGGACTGGGCCAACTCCCCAGCTGGTTCAGTTGAATGGCGGGACAGTATGATCCAGTGATGTCTTTGTACTGTGATCTTGTTGTGCTGTGATCTCTATCATTTGTGATATGCACAGTGATATGTCTATGTAAAAACATATGATGGTTATATTGGTTTAATTAAAAGGTATCAATATATGTTGTTGATATCGAATCCAAATGTAAATGTCAGTTATGATTTTGGTTCGGTAGATTACGGGGGGATTTGTGTATTATATATAATAAGGATAACAAATGGATAATAGACTCAGAGACCAACATCTAGTTTTAAATACACATAGTATTATTTACAAACATATTTAATAAATATGAATATACACAGGCACAACATACTTACATAATACAAAATATACATATATTCATATATATAGCACACAATAATAACATACTAAAACCATAAATATATAAATATATACAGCTACAGCCTTACATTCACTTCTCCTCTGGGACCTTTGGTGGGGGTGTTGAGGTATCCAGCCATAGCAAATAGCTCCTGCGGCTCAATGTTTCAGCTTGAGATGTTTGAAATCCCCGACGGCCTGGACAGATTCAACAAACCGTCCGTGGCTGTCAGAGTGGCCGGAGTACTGGCGGACTGGTTCAGCATGGATTGGGCTGAAGCCCATGTCACTGAGAGATAGCTGCCAGTCTCTTTTGACAGTGCTGAAGGTGCTGAAGGTGCTGTAGGCGGTGGTGTGGTGAAGAAATCCCCAACAGTGGAGGCGGACCCACATCACGCTGCATGAACAGAGCTTGTGCCTGCAGTTGCAGATTCAGTACCTGTGCCATAGGCTGGTGCTGCATCGACACTGGTGGGGATGTAGCTGGAATACCTCGCTTGGTGACGGACAGGAGGATGCGTGAGATGAACACGAGTACCACAAAGTCACAGAGGGGAACCGCACAGGCATAGCCATGGAGGGTTAGACCCTGGACGGCTCCAGCTGTATGGGTGGCTCCTCATTGCTAGTGTCCACCTCCATCACCTGTGACAGTATCAGGTTGATCCCTGTCCGCACCTCTTTTAATTTCCCCTTGGACATCATAGCCATACAGTCCAGCACCTAGTTAGCAAATGTGGTCAGCTCAGTCATAGTCAGTGATGTAAGGCCCTGCAGCAGGTTCCGGGAGACATCAGCATGCTGCTGGAGAGCTTCCAGCAGAATGTCCTCCTCCACTTCTATTGTCTGCTTCCCCTTGCCTGGGGCCATGGCTTGGGGACCTAGTATGCAAGGCTCCTCAAGCAGCCCAATCTGCAGCTCAGCGCGGGTAGTCTCTGCAGCCCCCAGATCGCCCTGAGCTGTGTCTATGGCAGCAAGCCCCTGCAAGTCAAAGTAATTAAGCAACATAAGTAAAATGAATACAAATGGAATTTCCATAATGAGGTCAAGAATAAATAAATCCACATCATTGCAAATTATAATGCTATTGCTCATGGAGACAGGTGACTCAGATGCTGGGTTTGGTAAAACAAGACTTTTATTTGGGCGCAGCCGACCGGGGCATTATATAATCATGAGGGAGTCTGGCTGGTGAGGAGCGCTCAAGCAAAGGTCCTGCTATTAAGAAGGATGGGGGGGGGGTGAGAATATTATGGGGGGGGATGAGACAGATGAGCAAGGTAACATTGAGTGAGCGAAAGAGAGAACTAACATTTATACAGTACAAGTATACATTAATAAGATAATTAACCTTAATTGTATAGGATGATAGTTATTCATGAGCTATATGATATTAGGCAACTGCTGCGGTGTCAGTTGTGTTTTTAAAATTCAATGGCAATTGATATTTTAAGAAATTAATTGATTTGTTGTTGAATGTTTGTTGATTGACCTGTGGCCAATCAAAAGCGAATCCATTGAGATTGTAGTTTGTTTATTTTCTGGTGGCATGGATTAGGGCATTGTTGACTTTCTGTTAGACTCTCTGGTCAAAATGTATCTTTTGTGGGCGTTTGATGCCCAGCCCCCGAATCGCTGGACCTCCAGCTTGGTGCTCCCAGAGGCGAATGCAACTGTGGCTGCTGCTTTCAGTATGGCATGGAGAGTGTGTGAGAGGGGAACTCCACTTTTTTGTTGGGCCATCTTCCATTGTCTGTCAATGTATGGGATGGCCATTGTTTTCCCATCCTTGGAGTGGTTGCTGTTTGTGGATGGTTGGCGATTTGCGTATCATCTCAGTCTAGGCGGCTACCGGGCAGAATAGTGGGTCATGTGATGGGGCCATCCACCTGTTGCAGGATCGGTGGCTTGCCTGCATATTCTTTGCCCATTTCTGGGGAATTACCAGGCGGCCCTCAGTGGGGTCTTCCCGGGTAGCGTGTCTGATGTGGTCAAACGTCACTGCGGATCGAGGAGCGACTTCCGACTGCCTGGCTCCCATGAAGAACATGATGATAATCGCCATTGTTACCACCTGACCCTCCTTGGTCCGGTTGAGTCATTGCACTGCTGCCTTTATCACTTGTATGGGTGCATCCTGTGCCGGGCAAGCCATATATGACTTCGATCATCTGAGGGCATCTAGGGCGAGCTTGACTGTTATATGGTCGAGGGATGCTGTTGTGGCCTCTTGCATGCGGAAGTGCATCCAGATGTCTGAGGCGGAGTTGCCGACCAAGGATAGGCACTGTCGGACGTGGGGGCAAGGGAGGGGGGGGGGAACTCCATACTCATGGCAGTGTCGGGTGTAGGCTGCCACCATGCTCTTGTAATTCGCCCATGTGCCTGGCGCCATAGCCTTGGTATGTCTGACCTCTGCCACGTGGGTCAGCTTTGTGCAGTCTGGATCTGCATGAGAAAATTGGTTGAAGCTGTTTGTAGGCATGGAGAGATGGTATAATAGGGGAGATGCCTCTTTGAATGCATATGCGTGCTGCAGGGCCCCGGTGCACTGGGCTGATGCCTGCTCAATGCATCGGCCAGGACGTTGTCCACACTGGGTATGTGTTCATAGGTGATACGATATTGTGGACAGCCTGGAACAGTCAAGCCGCCCTTGCTATTTGGAGGAAGCAAGGGTTGCGCCCATGCCCGGTTGTTAGGACTTGTACGGCTGCCATGTTGTCACATCTTATTTGCAATGTGGCTCCCCTTGTCGCTGTATTGTATAAATGTCTGTAATGCGACCAGGATGTTGGCAGCCTATGGCTATGGGATGCTGTCCTGGTTGTGTGGTTGGTGGTCATCAAGTCGCGCTGAGTAGGTGTGTGTGTAGTCGGCCCCACCTATACCCCCCATACATGCATCTACGACAATATGTATCTTGGGCTTGTTGGGGGGAATGATGCAGGTGACATTGCATTGGTGTGTGAACTCCAGGAACCACACCCTGTTGTAATGAAGGGATGTGGACATGTTGAGATCGAGTGTAAGACTAGTTTATTCTCCTCACCTGCCGCATCTCGTGCCTGGTCACAATACCAGCACGCCCGGTCTCACATTCCGTACATAGCCCACGGTACCGACATACATTACATCTTCCCCCTTCGAAATGATCCCATAGTGTGAGGACTGCCTATTCAATAAACAATGTATATCAATTACATTATGTTCTCCCATCTTTTCTTTTATAAAGGAGAAATGGAGGGAAAAAAGAAAAAAAACAGAGAGAAAGAAAAAACACATATATATATATACAACGAAAAGAACAACAATGGAACAAACAAACAACATCAATCAACTCAATGACACCAATATAGGCACGCAAATTACTTATCTACGATTGTAAAGTGATATATTTATGTCTGGTTCTTGTGCGCTAGTGCACTTACAACAGTATTGTAACCTGATTGCTTGTTAACATACTATCTGTCTGCTTTTTACCACCTTTTATTTATACCGCTCGGTTTCTTGTCACCTAACATAACATGTTTCTTCTATGTTGTGCCAGTTGCATGTACAATATATATATTGACTAGTCACCTAACCACTCGACTGGCCTACTGATTCGGACTGACCTTGTGACATGAGCGTTGTTAGCGGTTGGGCATGTCGATTGAGGCGCGTCTGCCTGTTGTCATTGTTGTGATTGGGTTTGTGTGCGATTGGCTGTGCGCGAGATCGAGCGTAAGACTGGTTTATTCTCCTCTCCTCACCTGCCGTCATCCCGTGCCTGGTCACATGACCAGCACGCCCGGTCTCGCATTCCTAAAGTAGCCCATGGTACCTACATACCTTACACGCCTCATCTCTTTGGTGATGATGGTGCGGTTTGTGGTCATGGCCTGGAGCATGTGTAGGAGGCGGCCAACGAATAGCCTGGCTGGTGGGACGCGCTTTGACAAATGCAGTAGCTTGCCGAGCAGGGAGTGTAGCTGGTTCCTGCTAATGTTGTGTTTATTGGCAGTGGCCTTAACAAGCTTGATTGTGCTGTCTATCTTGTCCCTGGGGATGGTGAGGGTCCCGTGCTGTGTCAAATTGTTTGTCGGATGTATTTGTGTGTGGTGCGACGACGATGAGGTCGTCTAAGTACATCATGGTATTGATGCCTTTGTTGCATATAATGTATACAACCGCCTCAGCCACAAGTAGGGGCCAGTCTAGGGGGCAGGACCTGAGGTTCTTATAGGCCCTCCTGATGTATATTGTGAACATGTAGCTGCGTCGACCTGCCTCCCGGAGTTCCCTGGTGAAGCAGTTGACAGTGGGGAGGCAGTGCTCGCGTGTGTGGCTGAGGGCGGTACTCTTGATAATATATGCGTTAATGGAGTCATTGCAAGGAAAGGAGATGTCTGCGTTAATGCAGCACTTCTTAGGATCTGCTTTTTCTCATGTCATAAGTGGTGATGCATGGAACCATTGGCAGAAAGGGGGGTTTGTTGTATGGGCCATAAAGTGTGCCACAGCTTACATCCTTTCCGATGTATTTCTTTACTGCAGTTGGGTGCTCGCATGCACGGGGCTGTTTACTGGGCTGTCTGGTGCCTGACTAGGGTCCCATATATCCAAGGGGAAATCCATACTCCATAAAGTCAATCAATTGTTGGTGGTCATGTGATGGAGAGAGGTATTCCCTCCACCGGTTAATGTTTAAAGTGGAGGGGACTGGGATGCGTGCATGCATTGCATTGGGCATGCCTGTGCTGCGTATGGTGCGTTATATGTCCGCTATGTCGCTGTCAAGGAATCCGTGTGGGTGTGGCCAGGGCCGAGGCAAAGACAAAGACAGAAAGAGCATGACTGGAGATACATTGTCATCTCCACCACCATATCCAGCATCTCCTCCAGTGGCATCTCCTCCAATAACATCTCCATCTGGCCAGACTGAGGAGATGAAGGAGACCCAGTCCACCTCTCCATCTCCTTGTTCCCATGCTTCAGCCACCGCCTCGACCTCCTCCACCTCAAAGCAGCAGCAGAACGCCAACAAGAGGAGTGTGAGGAAGTTGTCTTCTATGTCGCCTTGGATATAAGACAGCGAGCAGGGGGAGGCCGTCTGGGCATGCGGGCAGTGCCTGCATCCCTCTTGGGCGGCGGAGTGGGGAGATACCCATCTCACATTATCACATGATATGAACTAGGTGAAATATATGTTCATACATGATGCCCATGAGTAGCATTAATGAAGAGATGTTCTTATATAAGAGACAGTTCAGGTTTGGTGAAATGTTGCTTTATACATTCTTAAAGATTGTAATTGGAGAAAAAGGACATTTTTAGTATATATATATATATATATATCTTTGTAACTGTTTGCAACTACCTGTAACCATGGTGCCGATGGGCCAGCAGACCAGCCTAATCCACATATACACCGAGGCACCACCTGCAGCTGCGTTGGGTGACTGCCGCCCTCCCAGGCTGTGGGGGGGGGGGTGCTTGATTGGCAGGCTTTGGGACGTCCAGTCACCCCTCCCCTCTTGGCCTCTGACCACACTAGCCTCACTAGATTAATGATTTTGAAAGACTGATGCTCCAGTCACACTGGACAGCAGAACTCTAGTCCTGGCTGTTGAGTGAGACACACCTACTCTAGAGCAGGACCCCAGACACTCTGTCTGACGCTACCAAATTGCTTATATCCAACTTGAGCTGTGCGCCACAACCATGGGGCTCCGGTTCAATGGGCTGTAGGCACTGATTCATAGGCAGACTATAGAGGCAAGGAGATTATGTGTGGGTAGAAGGTAAGGGATGTGGGTGATAGATCACTGATAGGTGAACAGGAGTTGCTGCCAATAAAGCATAACATCATCACTGTCTATCTTTGTGACTTGTCTTCCTTTCTTCCCTAGTAGTGGTTAATGAGTTGGTAGTCTTGGTTTGAATAACAGCATCAGGTGAAATGAAGGGGGAAGAGTTTATGGTATTCTGGGGTGCTCCTGATGGCCAGGCATCCACGAATATTATAACTGAAAGCATGATATTCCTAAGTGTCATAAACATTATACTTTGTTTCGGTATATGTCGCTGTGTTGATAGGAATACAATTTTGTAAGCGCTGAACCACTGGTTTTCCGAAATTGATGATGTTGCCCTCAGAGAAGTTTCCTTAGTGACCATTCTAATTGTTGTTGAGTGCTTTGTCAGGGAAATCATGACGTGCATAATAAGCACCATGTTGCAGTCCAACTGCCAAAGTATATGCACAAAAGAACAAAGTATATTCATGAAGCAACAAGACATAACTGAAGAAATGATGGATACCTACTGTAGCTAGCTATCACAGAAGCATCATATCTATGGCAGTACACACCTGGAATAATTAACTGAACACAGCCAGAAACATAACATTTATTGAAGCATAGAACAAACATATACATACAACAGAACGACCTACCGCAGGAACCAATGGAGAACATAGTCATTACTGAGTTATCCATCAAGAAGGGTTATTGTGGTGCAGGAAGTGTGTACGCAATTCTGAGGAAAAGGCACTTGAACATAATAATTCAAGACAATAAACTATAAAATAATGAATAAAGTTTTTCAGCTTTGTAAACAAGTTCTATCATAACTTATATGTTATGGAAAGGATAAATAAACCATCATTTAAAACAAACTAAAACGAGAGCAATATGTTCTGGCAGCAGCTTCAGATATAAACTGTTTTGAAATTCTGTGAAGAATTGCTCTCATTCCTATAAATGATATCACTTTTCTAGACCAAACTCACTAAAGCCACGACTGACGCTACATGGTTAAAGCTGACTAACTCATCATATTGTAAAAATATACGCATTTTCGGTTCCGAATTATATATTGGCATAGAGCATTATTATTCTCGGGTGACGGAGTGGGGACCAAGGTTATGTAACAGAAAAGCAATGGGTGCCCCACTCACTGTGTGACCTATTAGGCTATGTGAACAATATGTTGCACACAGGCTTCTCTTCCTAATATCGGGCAACCAGTTCAGGTTACTTGAAAGTTGATGTTCTGGCCACGTATGCTGAATTCGGCTTCCCCGTCAGGTGTCAACCGTTGACTGGTGAACGTCACAAGTGTACATCTTGACGGCTTCATTTGGACATTCTTGATTTCGTCAAAAATCCGTCATGGGATGAGGCTGGCCTCAGCCCCAGTATCCAGTTTAAAGTTCATGTCGTTCCTCCCTATGGTTATGTCCGTGAACCATGGTTCTGTATCGTCTTCTCCATCGTACATCACCGCTCCCACAAACAAGTCATACTGGTCCTCGCCAACTGATACATGACTCTCTCTCTCATCCATTGTATTGTTTGGGTCCACACTTACTTCATGAACTGATGTTGCTCTGATGTTGCTCTGCTTTGTTGTGATCTCGGTGGTGCATTTGGCCACACATGGACACACCTCTGCTCATGTGCAGTCGCATAATCATGGTGGTAGTTATGAAACCTTACTGTATCTCTCCCTTGACCCTGGTGAGAGGTAGGCCTGAGGAGAGGTAGGCCTGGTGAAGTCAGGAAACTAGGTGAGGCATTAGATCGGAGATCCAGATGGAATGTGGCGGAATTTCATTTGCAGGTCTCATCGATACTGATTCCAGCAAGAGCATGATTCAGAGTAGGGCCTATAATGCTCTCAAATTAAGAGGAGGTGCAGGACGGGAACTCCGGCAGGGCTTCAGGCTTCGCTCACTCTCGGGACATTTGATCCCTACAAGCGGAGTGAGGAAGGTCACCCTGGTGCGAGTCTAGTGTGAGATTTGTGTGGTCGGGAAGTTGCAGGATGATCTCCTGATTGGGACAGATGTCATGCAGCAATGTGATGCCGTGCTGTCATACACGGATATGAGTATTATCCTGAATGGTGTGGAGAAAAGGTGGTTGGGGACAGAAGCTACATGTGTTAGTGTGTTGGGGGTAGTCTCAGAGGTGGATTACTGGAGGGAAAAATTACCCACAGTGTTCCCCATCCAGGGGGGCTCACCTGAATACCGCAGATGTGGTGGAAATGACCATCGACACTGGGGATGCCCGTCCGGTCAATCAAAGACCATATAAAATTCCACTCTCAAAAATGAGAATGGTAGAGGAAGAATTAGGTTATGTGAGGATTATAGGTATCTAAATGAGGTGACCCATAAGGATGCCTACCCACTACCCATAATCCAAGACATCTTTGACCAACTCACAGGTGCAATGGTTTTCACCATAATAAACCTAAAGTTGGGCTATTGGCAGGTGAGAATGCACCCAGACAGCAGGGACAATACTACAATCAGTACCCACATGGGACTGTTTCAGTTTAAGCGAATACAGTTTGGGCTGACTAATGCACCTGCGGTGTTTCAATGCATGATGAACTAAGTGATGGCACAGTTCCTGGGGGAAATCATACCTAATCTACCTAGAATATTCCTGGAATGAGACACACAGGGCTCATGTGGCCGAGGTCCTTGCCACCCTATAGGAGGCTGGCCTGGTCATTAAAGAGTCCAACTGTTCATTTGTCCGGAGAGAGGTCAAACTATTAGGTTTTGTGGTGTGTACAGCACGTCTGAAAGCAGACAACGATAAAGTTGCTGCAATCTGAGACATGGCCCCTAGGATTGACAAAAAGGGAGTGCGTGGTGTGTTGGGATCTGCCAACTATTATCAGCAGCTGATGGTCAATTATGCGGATGTGGTAGCACCAGTGATCCATTTGACCAAGCAATCCGTGAGATTTTAGTGGGGGCCTGAGTGCCAAAATGCCTGGAGAGAGTTGACACAGCTTCTTTTGGAGTGTGTTATACTCAAATTTCCGGATCCCACAAAGCCTTACAAGCTCTATATGGATGCCTCAGATTATACTATCGGAGCGATATTAGTGCAGGAAGATGAGAATGTGATAGAGAGGCCGGTGCACCTGATTAGTGGGAGGTTAAATTCAGCACAGGCATACACAATGATCTTTGCGCTCATAGAGTTGAGCCATATTTAAATGTAAAAAAGGGAGATCCTGAAAACACCCTGGGGCAAGACCCCAGAAGAGTCACCGCCCACAAACTGGGTAATCTGGGCCACCCTCAGCAGATAAAGAACAGCTACAAACTATGTAAAGGCCTATACATGTAGAGTAGGTTATTTCATAAGTAGTAGTAAAACAAAAACAACAAAACTAATGTACTATTCGCATCCACTACAAGGGTGATCAGAAAATAAAACCAATAACACCTACACTTAGAACTAAAACCATTAGCTATCTAACGGTCCTTCCCTATTTCGGATCGACCTTGGATAGCTAACCCCAACACAAAACAACCTCCAATATCTACAGATACTAAATAGTCACCATGTAACCACAAAGGGCTACTGCCTGAGATGTGTGTGTGGTGATCCGTCACTAACAGTTGGGGGGCGGGGGGGGGAGGGGGGAGTGGGTAGTGAGTAGAGCTCCTGAGGCCCCTTACACACTATCACTAGTGGCTCCTTCACACTATATACCTAATACACAATGACTATTGACCATAAGTAAAGGATCACCAGCAAGTACATAAATACATTCATGCACCTGCCACTATCTACCATTTACATTAAAAGACCAGTTGCATTCCATTATAGACCATCTGCATTCCCCACCAATGCGTTTTATCGGAATATTTTACACTATGATATGTAAATATAAGTATGCTAGTCTAGTAATACAAGTAGAACAAATTAAAATAATACATATATGCCAAGAAAATCCAAAAAAAAAACATAGGCCACTAACCATACCAACCAACTGCTACTGAAATGCAGGCAATCAAATACCTTATCAGCAGCTACTGTGTGGTAAGATAACACCAACACTACAACTGACAAGCATTGAAAACAAGCCTGGGTACCCAGACTTATATGCTATTGGCAGTAGTTATTTTCATGCGCAAGCCAAAATAGCCTGCGGAGAAAAAACATAATGCCCTTACATCTCGACCTGCCCGTGTTCAGTGCTGCCTGAACCACAGCACTATCAGTCAAGATCATGACGGTGCTGTCGGCCCAGCCAGCACCCCAACGAAGGCAGGCCGCATAGACAGCCCACATCTCCTGGACATTAATGTGTGATGTACCGACGTTAGGAGGGGGGATGACATGGTGGTGGCCGATGTAGGCCTCAAGAGTCTCGCCCATGAAGGAGCCGACCAACCAATCGTTCCCATGAAGGGCCCCAAAACCCCAGTTGGAAGCATCGCTTACGTTGATATAATGGGGGCGAACTTCCCAAGGATCTTGGCCTTGCCATTCAATTTGCTAGCGAAGTTCAGCCACCAGTCGATCTCATCCCTCACTCCCTTATTCAGTCGGACTCTGTGGTAGGGCTGTTTTAGCTTGATCATCAAGTTGTAGATGCATCTGGTAAAAGTCCTACCACCCTTGATGACCTTAGCACAGTGGGCAAGCAGGCCACCAACACGTTCAAGTTCTTTCTTGGAGGCTTTCCTCCGCCCACGGAGCCTGTGTAGGACTTCCCTTGTTTTCAATAACTTATCCTGAGGAAGGCTGAGCTCAAGACTCACGGAGTCAACATCGATCCCGAGGAACCGGACCTTGGTGTCGGCTTTGCTTACCTTCTTGAAACTCACAAAGAAGCCCATCCTCCTAAGGATCCTCATCAATGTCATCTGGCCCCGCTCGACCTCGAGCCTGGTACCACCGACGACACAAAAGTTGTCTAAGTAGTTCACTACCCGCTTAAGGCCCTCACAAACGCAGTACCTAACAACAAAATCCGAAATTTTGGAGAAGATGTAAGGGCTCAATGAAAGGCCCATGCTGAGGCGGTTGTCAAGAAAGTAAGCAAAGTGTCGCTCACCATGTCTCCTGTATCGGAGACCCTGGCACTGCCAGTCCTCGGGGTGGATCAATACAGCCCTGTATGCATCCTTAATATTGACGGTTCCTAGCGAATCATCCAGTGTGGAAGTGACTTGCCCTGGCGGATTGGTGAGAAAAGCACCTGGTGGTGCGCTAGTAGTAGGCAACCAGGGCAAATCCAGGCAAGTCAACGATTGGACAATAATAATATATCGAAGTAACATGATGGAATAAATAATAATAATAAGATACTCTGCCTATTTATACCTGTATAATAAATTATATGTACTATATCGAGAGTATCTGGCTGGGCTGACAAATGCCAAGTCCATCGGACCCATCCTAGACAGAATTACACTAAATCCCCCAGGCTAGTGGCCATCCGGATGTTAGCGACAATCCTCTCAGATAATGGTTGGGCGATGTATTTAGATACCGCATCTGACAGCCCGTTCCCCCATGCCCTGATTTCGACTATGGACGCATTCTTCCACGATTTTGGTATGGCTGCTTGTGTGTAGACCAAACTTAGGAGGGGGAGCAGTGTTTCCCTGTTGTATGTGGAGAGGCAGATCCACACTGTGGTTCATACACCATCTGCTCTGGGGGCTGTTTTCATCCATTGGAGGGGCAGAGGGCGAAGGGCGGTCAAAGTTGTGGGCATTCTTGATGACGTCCTCTCGCCAGGGGGCTTCTCCGGCGAGGGTTTGTAGGTGTGTGTTTGGTAAGCAGAGTTGTGGGTCTGTTCTGGTGATGAAGGTGGTAAGTTGGTTTGTCAGTGCTTGTAGTGGGTTTAGATCAACGGGTGCACCAGGGATGGTCCACTGTAGGTTTTTGAGATTTTGCATGTGAGGGAGGTGTGCCATGAAATGTTGGTGCACCAGAGTTTCCACACATCATTTTCGGATGTGATGAGCTCGTTCAACCATTTGTTGGCTATGTTTACTAGTTTTTCAGTGCCTGGGTTGGGGTTGGAACAGAGGTTGCGTAGGAGTTTGTTTTTGTGGTGTCTGACTCTCCTGATGGTGGGAGTGTTTGTTGTGCGAGGGAGGCAGCGGTTTGTTGTCTGTTGGATGGTGGCCTCCATGGCATTGCAAACGAGTATGGTGAACTCGCCGCAGGTGTTGGGAGGATTTGTGAGTGTAAGGTGTTGTAGGTGTTAGTTGAAGGCTTCCCAATCAGCTCCATGCAGGTTAAATCTGGCCAGGGTTTGTGGGGGTGGGGGAGAGGAACAACATCAAGTAGGTGAGTTGAAGCAGGCTGGTATCTCTAGATAAGGTGTCCAGTGTCTATAACATGGCCCTATACATATGTAATCCGGGAGAGAGTCTGTAATCCTTCCCCCAAACCTAGATACCATGCACTAACTACAAAGCTCCTCATCCATACATAGTAATATCCTATATATATGGGCTTAATGCATCCATTTATTATCAACACTGTGCCTTGGATAGATATTGTAAATGTTCCAATGCACGACTTATTGATATAATTGTATAATTGAGGACATATATATGGGTCATTCTTTAAAGTTGGGCACGAAAGTGTGACATGGAAACCTTCCAAATAATAGCAAACAAACTTTCAAATAATAGCCTAATCCGATGTCCTATGAAGGTATGCATGTTGTGCATATGTCAGAGTTGAAAAAAATGAATTTCACTTTTTGAATTAGATCTTATGCAAATGGAGAATACATTAATATCACTTGTGTAACATGAAAATCAAAGACACATCCTGAACCTCATTTTAACATATACAACATAGTCAAACAATAGTTGATTGATTACTCTTAAGCAGACAGGGTTATGACTTACAAGAAAAAAGTTGAAAAATAAGTTGAAAACAAGTTTGGCTAAATGCATAGTGTAAATGTGTAAATTGTCACTTGTTCACATGAGCAATATATAACTAATCTTTGAATTTCTTTCTTGGGATAGCTTCAATACATGTACTATTGCTAACATACTTAATACACAGAGGATACAACAATTATTTGACTTGCAATCAATAAAGGAAAGACCAACTTATCAGCATCGTATTTGTAATGTGGAAACCAAATATGTGGTGCCCAGTTTTAAAGAAGGACCCATATATCAGTCACTTATTGCAGCTCCAATTATCTGGTAGGCAATTGATTAAAGTTTGTGCTGCATGGCATGGAAGGCGAAGCACAATTTAGCTTCCACTGCAGTTCCCTTAGCGCACTGCCTCATTACTGGCTTCTAAATTAATACATGCCATCCCACCAATCAGAGTCTCCAGTCTCCGCTTCACTTCCAGGTGAGCTGTAGACAAACCCACTACATACCCACCAAGCTGCATATTGTTTAATGCTTCTGTTCACCTTATAGTGCAGCAGCATTAGCTACCAGAACAGTAAAACCCGGAAAAAAATTATGTCAAGCTAATTTTTTGTATATACGCTTAGTGTAGTATATTAAACAAAATATCAAAAGTCCCCTAAAATCCCACCCTTGCTTCATCGCTAACAAGATGATGTTGCCTAGCAACCATCGATGCATGCTAATGGCCCAGATAATGACCTTATAAATGGACTTATTGCATTATGAACTTAACATATGCTTGTAATTAACATTTTAATTAATAAGCAAGTAAGATAATACATAGAACAACACCATACATGATTATTATACATCGGTAACCAATGGCAACAGCATAGATATCAATAAAATGCTTCAATTTTGTTCATTGCATATCGATATATATATATATCTATCAGGAAAGTTATTAGCTATGTAATCCTGATGTATGAGTGATCAACTGATCAACCAACACTTGAATCTACTCGTCCTCGCCAGTACCGAGTTCCTCAGCCTGTGGGGCGTTGCTGCATCCAATTCCAATACATTGTGAACACATTGCAGAACAAGCCATTCCTGCCTGTCTGCACCCACAACGACTCATGCATCCTGCCTTACAGTCGCAGCTTATGAGTTTTATTAGTTTCTGAGGTGCCGGTGGCAAGTCAGTAGGGAGAGGAAGCAATACATTGTTATGAGTTTTCCATCCCCACTAAGTCAGTGAGGGATCCTTTCCCAACCATTGTTGCACCTGTAAGTAGGTCCGCAAAGAATGTTGTCGTGCAGCTGCGCTGGTGAGTGGCAGAGTGGCTCGAGTGAACTTGGCACCCACTGACTTGCCAGCAATGTTCCTCTTATAGGCATAGTATCTGTATTCATCCAGTGTATTGAACCTTGTTCCACCATATAATGCAAGAAGAAACTTTTCTCCAGCTGCTGAGACATCGGTGGGATTCAAATTTTCCGTATTGAACACTCTCATTTCCTTAGCGAGCTCGTCATTTGACATGCGCAACCGAAATGCCTTTTTTTCCCTTGTCCATACAACACAGATGTGGTATCACACCCTGTGACGGCGTGAAGAAAAAGCAAGTTGTGTTGTTTTTCACCAATAGCTTGCTGTATCGCGGTGATATTGAATAATTTTGACAGTTTATTGTTCATACTGGGAAGAAGCATGAATAGCTTTGTATTAGTTGGTGTCCAAGCAACGAGCATGACCAACCGGGCTGTGTCAGTCCCAACAAACACAACTGTCTCCCCAATGAATGCAAGATCAAGAGCTGTAGACATGATCATTGTATCAGCATCAGATGTGGCCTGTGCAACATGTATACAGGCATCACAGAGACCAGAAGATACAGCAAGAATAAGGCGGAATTTATTGTTTCCATTTAAAAAAAAACCTGCCTGTGTTGTCATAGTGTGCATGCTGCCATTGAAGATGATGTCTGCGGAGAATGCCTTGCTTGCCCTGCAATTTTGTTCAACAGATTTTGTTCAACAGATTTTGTTGAAGGAGGTCCATCATATCCATCAAAGACAACTGTTGCATTTGACTGGTAGTGCTTGAGGTACATTTGACAGATTTCATCATAAGTTGCTGGATGTGGCCAAGTCACCGAGTGAAGAAAATGTCCACCATCAACAACAAAAAGAGCCTCGCCTGGCATATTATTGTCACTGGGTACCAATGATTCTAGCAGAGTAGCTAATGCAGCCTTTGTCGATTTTCTCATTGACACATCATCAAACAATGATGGGGGTCGTGGCGCCAGTTCATACTTCAAGAAGCTGGACAACTCGGAGCTCGAGTTAATAATGCAGGCAATTTGACTGAACAGTTGCAGTGGATTAACGGTGACTTCATCGTTGCAAATTTGTACAGTGTTTGTCATTGCTGCAAGCGGTTTTACTTTGTCATTCCGTCAAAGTTTTATTCCTGCAAACAGTTTACCAACCATTTCCTGCATAGCTTTGAATCCATGACGTTCAGCTTCATCGCAGTTAATGGTTTTGTGTGCTACAATTCCAGTAGCAAGGGAAACCAAGGTATTATCTGGTTTGTTCACAAAGGGAGGGTGTGCTTCTAGCCATTCCAGGGAGGAGTTCAGGTCATGATTGTCTCTGATTTGTCTTGAGGTAAGAACCTCCTTATGCTCTTTGTGTGGCTCAGATGTACCTGGGTTGATGCCAGTGAATGTTTCCAGGGCATTACATAGTGGTACACACAGCGGTAGAGCAAGCACCCACTGTGCAAGTGTGCTCTCGCTGATTCCATGGCCACGGGTTAATCCTCCCGAGGTCTTGATAGCTCCATCAGTACCTGTTCGATGGTCATGTCAGACCAAACTCCACACCAGAACTTGTCACTTCGGCGGATTGTGAAGAAACCCCTGTTTGTGAACATGTTGTATTCTTCCGACGTCATCCTCTTTGACAATTCTGTCATTTGCTGTACATATAGATGTGCCGATTTTGTGTATGGAAGATGTCGTGCGGCATGTGGGTGTGGAAGCATTTTCGTGACAGTATAGCGGTGAAGCTCCCAGTCACCTGTCCTCTCTGCTCTGACAAATAATCGCATGATGTTAACTTGCTCAAAGTATTGGATCCAGAGTTTAGCTGTTCGAGATATAGCTTTGGCGTGGTCAGACAGCTGTTTGAGAAGTTGCTTCAGTTGACTAATAACAATAGTCCCCAATCCATCTTCCAAAAGATGTTTCCTCTTTCAAAAGATCCTGATAAAGCTTTGTCAATGTACCTTTGTCATCTTCATTAAGGCAGTCTGGTGTTTGCAGAAGGATAGTGGCCAGGGTTTCTTCAGTAAGATAGTGAGCACGCAGAACATGGGAATATGCATGTCCAGTTGTCATGTGTGCAACAGAGGCTTTGGGATATATTGTGCTCCACAGTTCTTCTAATCCACTGCCTGACATTATGTTGCCAACAGCTCCCATATAAGACATCAATAGGTGGAAGCCACCTAATCTAACAACAACATTATCCAGTTCATCTGAGGCAGCCACGATCTCAGATGGATCGATATGCATGGGAGGATGGATGGATGGATGGGCGGACGGATGAACGAAAGGATGGCAGGACGAACGGACGGATTGATGGATGAAGGAAGAATTCATTCATTAGCATATATTACACACCTAATAATAAAACCATAATATGGTGCTAAACAATGGACATGCATTTCAATTACGCTGGTTGCTATGCATATGTTCGAACATAGGTTGTCATTGATCAGCATAATTCACAGATATGAAGTGGTTTCAAACAAGATATTGACCATTTGTACTGTTTATATTTTGTACTAATAATAACATGATCTACTACACTTTCATCGCGACATAGTTTGGATGTGGTTGCTAATATTCATGCTAGCGCTACCATACTTTGGCTGCAATGTATGCTGTTGCCATTGGTTACCATGTATAATAAATATGTATGGTGTTGTTGTATGTATTGTTGTACTTGCTTATTAATCAGAATGATAAATACAAGTAAATGTTAGATTAATAGTGGAATTAGTTAATCCATAAGGGCATTTTCTGGGCCATTTAGCATTCAGCTATAGTTGCTAGGTAACACCATTTTTTTAGGAATGAAGCAAGGGTGGGATTTTAGGGGACTTTTGATATGTTACTCAGCAAGATGAACTGAGCTTGTAAAAAAAAATTCAGCTTGACATAATTTGTTTCCGGGTTAAAACCTAATGTTCCTGGACTATTAGGGCATGCCATGGTTATTTTCTGGCTGTAAACAAACCTTAGTGACATACACTACATCACTTATGGCATTCTTTCCTCAAAGGAAGTGGCTGAGATATCGTTTTGTTTTTTATTCCATTTAGGACTTGGTACTGGATTGCCATGCGTCAATTAGCCGACTTCAAGTGGGATAGGCCCGGAACAGAGGGATATGCTAACTGGGCTACCTGGGGATCACACATGCAGGATCCTGATCCTGGATGCGCACTGGCCACTACTGGTGTCCGTGCATGGCAGAAGCAACCGTGTAACAACACATTCCCATCTGTGTGTGAAAAGAACGGTCAGAAAAATATTGATTTGTTCATATACCCTTCCTCCAGTTAAATCACCAGATATATTTGCTCTATGAAACAGCTTTAACAAATTGACAGGCTATGAAGCCTTTATTAATTGGTGTTGATACTGTGGTAGTCGATCCTGTTTTTATGTGGGTAGGGTGGTTATCCAGTGAATATACCCGTCCTGTATGCAGGTATTGCAATACCTCAGGGAGTTTGACGCCCCTGCCCTGCAGAGTTGTAATCCACTGCCTTGTGGAACAGGTTCTTGACAGAACTGAAGGCTAAGGGAGCAAACCCTAAACAGAAAAACCATGTCAATGTGGCAGCATTAAGGACGGTTGATGTATGGAACTCCCAACATCTCCTGACCAGCCACTGCAGGGACAAATAGTTTTACGCCTGTCTTGACATGTTCTTGCCGGTGTGAAACCTCTATTTGCTCCCCGAGAGAGTGCCACTGGTAACTTGGAAAAGCCAGCAGCACCTCAACACTTTTGCAGGCAGCTTTCATGAAATGTACAACCGCACAAGCGCGGCAGTCAAGTAATGAAAGCAGTCTTTGTCGCATCTCGACCGACAGCATAATGATGAATGATGATACCCGTCCTGCTTATGCTGTGATCGACAATATTTGATTGTCTTTGCAGTCCATTGATTCATTGTTTGTATGTGTATATCCTCCTAATTATAGCACTGCATGGCATAATATTCAAATAAAACTACATGGAAATAAAGAAACACATTCATTATTCATATAACATTGTGAAGCTTGTATTGCAGAATTAGTCATTTCTATTGGTGAATCACCTTTCTGTTCTTATAATCAAAACTCTACACATACTTAATGAGAAATAACCACAAAGATTTCCAAATCATGATGAAGGGCATCTCTAAACCTTTACTCTCATATATGTTCATATGCACATACGTTGCTATTTTAGCAGTCTATGAAAGGATGAACACTGGAGGTGCTTGTGGGTGTGGAGTGGTATCACTGTGTGTGTGGTCCATTTACAAGTCCCCACATGTTGTTTTCTCTGAACAACATGGGATTTAATCAGATTTATAAATATGTTTATTCTGAAGAGGTTCCCTACAATATATATTATTGGAGAACTTATATTTGCTTTTGGTCCCAACTGCTGCTTTACGGTTGTATTCAAGTTGTAATATTGTTATGGCAATGATTTATGTCCCTGGTATTCGCTGAAGACATGTTTAGAATATCATGTTATTGATGTCTATATTGCCCAATCAATACTTAGTATCAACTGATAAATGATTTATTATAGGATCCCTTGTGAGAAGAATTTCCAGTAATTCTTCCTCGTGCAAAGTATATCGTCAAAATATCATGGCAGATAAATTCAGTATCATAGCCAATTAAAACAATTAATAACCATGAGTATGTACATCCTTCTTGGCATAATATAACTAGTACACTCTCTGCAGTCTCATAACGTCCATCTACTGCTTTCCACACTCAGTCCCACCACACATCCACACACTCTATGCCTATCAGCTCCATAGTCCATGTCTACCACTGTTGACAGCTCACTCCCACCACACACCCACTATGCTTCTCATTCTGTTGCATAAATCTGGGACATGTCCCACTGTCCAGTACCCAACTCCCCCCCCCCCCCCCTCCAGCTCCATACACCACATCTTCCTCTTTTGACACTCACTCCCACCACCCACCCACACACCCACACACTATATACCTCTCACTCGGTTACACACAGGATGGGGGATGTCCCAGTGTCCGCTTGTAGGACCCCTGCGCTCAAGTGTATAGAACAGGCTTGCAACGGTCATGGATCATGTAACCATTCAAGAGATTACTCTCCAAACTAGAGGCGCCTGTTCCATGGCCAGCAGCACATTTCAAAGCAGACTGACCAAACCAATTCCGATGACCGCTACCAGTGCTTCCATTGGCGTCCATCATCTCCTTTCAATCACAACTGCACCTATTGTTAGTATTGATGCATAATCCTCTCACCCACCATTCATACATTTATTTTCTAAATGACTTCAATTTAACTCCAGGCAATGTGCGACAATGAGCAAAAACCAGCTGAAAGAAAAACATGCCCTTTTTATACAAACCAAGCTCAGCTATTTGCTTAAATGGCATTGATAGATCATCATCATCACTGATGTTAATATGTTGTTTTTCATTGTGTAGTGTCCACCAGCATTGTAGGTATGACCAAGACTGTAGGGAACGGCTGGATAACGTTTACATGTCCTAATGGAACCATGCTTCCTGACAAAACAAACACTGCACATTTCAGCTGTCCTCAAATGTCATTGACATATGACAATTTCATCAAGAATATAGGACCCTGTATTGCCGATTGTAAGTACCTTCTTGTTTTATTAAACTGATTTGTTAGCATTCTTTTGGAGAGTAATATGATCTACATAATTGTAGCATGTTATTATAACATCATGTCCGATTATGTAAAATATGAAAGAAACTCAGTATAAATGTCATATTCAAACAGAAGTAGTTGTCAAGTTGCCGCCCTTATACTTCCTATATGATACCCTGCAATGTCAACTACTGTAAACGTTTTTTATGGAAATGTATTTATATATAGTTAGGAGAGCAAAATTAACTTGGTTGCTACTTGGGCAACCTTGAGTATTTCTCAGAATTCAAGATGGCGGTCTCACCCATCTTAAATTTTGGCCATAGATCTATGCTACTGTGGCATAATTACCAGGCATTAAGACATTATTCAATGTGGTGTTTCATGTATTATGCAAAGGCTTTAACAATCTCAAGCATCGTTGTCCTGGGCACCTGACTGAACTCGGTTATTCATCTTTAGATTCAATATAATCTTTCCATAAATATTATATCTTCACTGAATAATCATTTTGGCTTAGGCAGACATGTAGTTCACAACAAAATTGTCACCAAGGAAGTTTTGAGAAATTAAGAAATAGTGAATTGTGTGCAGACTTCATTAAATAAGAATATCTCATTAGCTATATAATTTACACCACAATGTATATATATAATTTGCTATTATGAGTTATATACAATGATGAAGTTTGAATCGCAATGGTATGCTAGTGTTTTATATTTGAAGAGCTCTTTTTCAAAATGTGATAAGCACCAATCCAAAAAAAGGGTTGGCAATGCCAATAGCCTGGTAAGTTCAGAGATTGTGTTTTGGAAAAGACCTCTTCATACGTATAAAAAGCTCCTCTTGTATTTATATATGTGAAGAGCTCTTATCAAAAACACAATCTCGAAACTTGGCATTGGCATTGCAAACTCTTTTTTGTATAGGCGCTTATCATGTTTTGGAAAAGAGCTCTTCATTTGTAGCCATTATTCCACCATCTACATTTTCTTGATTTTAGCAGCTATACCATCGGATGAAAATGAGCCATTGGAGAGCAAATTTCAGGATTACAGTCAGTCACATACACGGTTACTGTTTGATGGATATAAGGAGACCTGTGTGCAGCTCAACCAGTTCTGGACCTACCTCCCCAAGACAACATATGCAATTGAACACATGAATGGAGCTTTTATCGTCTCAATCCATATTAGTCCTAGCAGTGAATCGACTGTACTGGGCACAATTCAAGTCTACTATAATTTTGAGCCGAACCTTGGATACTGTTCCAGTCCTGTGAAGAGGTATTGGAAATGTAAGGAAAGGGATAATGTGCTGGCATTTGATTGTGTATGCACTCAAGAGTGCACAGTATATATCCGCTTCAGAAAATTGTCAATGGTATCAGTCTCAACAACTGTTCCCTATGAAGTGTGTGAAATCATTATTACCAATGTGTAGCTACTTTAAAATGTAAAGTAGGCATACTGCGTGAACAGAGTCAGTTTGTTTTGCTATTATCTCCAGATTTGGATATGACAGTATGATACGCTTCGAAGGAAGACAACGGAGGTGGGGGTGGGAAATAAACATTCTATTTTCATTAATAGTAAAATGCTAATGTCTAAAGTAAATGTCAAGTATCAATGAAACAAGCAAGAACTGTCAAGAACAATGAGGTACAATGTCAAGGGTATAAATGTCTAGACTAGCCATATATCTGGGTCAAAGTCATGTATGAGGAAAGAAATGTCAAATAGATGGAGAGAGCCCCGAAGAGCCCTATGGAACCCTATAGAGAGAAAGAAGTTAAAGTAAGGGTGTGTGGGCAGAAAAAGGTGTCGTGGAGCTGAAGCAGGCAGGAGTCCGAGTGGCTGGAGGCAGCGGTGGGCCGCGTTATAAGGAGGGGAGTAACCCCTGGGGGGGAGGGGGAGGGGGGAGTCGGGTGGCAAGAGGAAGACGGGGGTCTTCCTTCGCCACAAATCAAACGCATTACGACCGATACACGTAGAAGGAAGACAAGTGAGTAAAATGGCCCAAAGAGCCAGCCACCAAAAGAGAGGAGAAGGCTGGAGGGGCTCGAGGTGGGGCGAGGTGGGGGATATAAGCATATATAAGGATACACCGCGTCCAACAAAGGAATCAGATGCCAGGGTTGTAAGCGAAGTCATTGTGGGAGGGGGCGACACAGGATAGTGCAAGCTGGGCCACGTCAGCCCGGGCCACTTCTGCCCACGGGCCTGGGAGGTGAGCCTGCCTGAGAGCATCGGCCGGGACAAGGAAGGCGCCGGAATTGTGAAGGATGGAGATTGTAAAGGAGCCCGTGACAGCGAGGAGCCAGAGCTCACAAGGGCATGTCCCTAGGGTAGGGTCACCAGCGCTGCCGGACCCGAAGACCGCGGCAGAGGCAATCTTGTCTGTGTTCACAACCACAGTGGCACCCACGATGTCCTCAAGGAGGAGGGCCAGGAGGGTAGCCACAAGGGTGACGGCCTCCATCTTGTGTATGCTCAGGAAGCTGGTCTGGAAACCCTTGGGAGTAGCAGGTGTTGCGGGAGAAGGCCCCGACCCCCGGTGAGGCAGCAGGTGGAGCTCATTGGAGGAGTGCCCGTAGAGGTCGAACCAGCACAGGTCGCGGCAGGCCTCTTCCCCAAGGGGAATGGAGGCCCACTGTAGTAGCAGCGGAGGCTGGAGAGGAGCGAGCCATGCATTTTCTCGTAGGGAGCTGGTTCGCCACATGGTTAAGTAGTTCATGGATACTCTGGGATACTCTGGAGCTCCGGGCACTCGAGGTTGCGATGCTCGACGCAGGCCTCGCAGTCAGCTATGAGGGCCTAACCTTTATCAGGGGTGATACGTATAGTCACGGGCCCGCTGTCGAGGGTGAAGCTGAGCCAGGTGAGGCGGACGTCTGGGGGGGGGGGGGTCGCACTTCCCCAGGGCGATGTCATGCCTGAGGGTCGCGGCTAGGCTGATGAAAGTATTGAAGGCCTGGAGTGCTGTCAGGTAAGTCAGTTTACACCAGATATAGTTCTCAACATAAACGAGGGTATGATAGTCCTCGCTCCGACGGATCCAGGAGAGGGCGGCGGAGACCCGGAAGCAGGACGGCCTCCAAATGGGAGGTCAAGGTTGGCGTAGGTCGCTGCATCGAGGGTAATGTAGTAGAGGGGGCAGGCGAGAGGATCAGCTGCTGATAAGCCCTGGAAATGTTGGCCATCCATATGTAGGCATCGAAGTCCTCGTGGAGGAGGCGGCGGCCGATATCAGCGACACAGGGGAGCTGGTATGTCTGGGGCCTGCATTGACATTCTCTCAGGGGGGTAGCAGAGGTCAACTATGACCCGCCTCTTGCCCAGGTCGGACTTGGGATGGGTTATCATATGGGAGACATGGGGGTGAAGGTGGGAATGTGGAAGGGGCTCTCTGGCATCCTGCTGGTTGGCATACGTGCCGACAGGAAGGGTCTCGGCCCAGTAGTTGGTGGGGAAGCAAAACTCGACAATGTTGACCACCCCAGCTGTGGATTTTGAGGCCACAGGGTGGGGGTGGGTATGTGGGCGGTCAACCAATTATGGAGGTCCGCATGTCAGGGTAGTGGGCCCACGCCTCGCATGAGTGTAGGGCCATATTGAGAGGAGGGTGGGGCTGTACCCCTCGGCGGAGAGGCCTCAGGCGGAGGGGACGGTGTCCTGAACATCAGGGTCGACGACATCGGCGATGGGCTCTCCGAGGTCATCGGGGAGGATGAGTGTGAGGCTGCGCACAGGGGAGGAAGTCCGGTGGGCATCGGCGAGGGGAGCGCCAAAGTCGGCGCGACGTCGGCGGAGGTAATGAGGTCGGGGAGGCGGCCGAGGTAGGCCTTGTCGCCGAAGGCGCGAGGGCGCGGTCGATGGCAATTGCCTTCCACGCATGCTCCCCCCTCCTGGCCCAACTGCTCTAGTTGCGGGGCAGAGGGAGAAGGCGGGGGCAGGAGGGTCAGGGAGTAGACGAGCGCAGGCAGCGAGATGTGAGCAGGGGGACAGGCGGTGACATCTGGCCACGGACACCAGAGGGGGAGGCGCCGGAGGAGGATCGGCGGGCATCTGAGCAATGTGAGGGCCTCGATGAGTCCGCTGAGGTGATACAGCATCCGAGCATTCGAGTCCATGGTGGCGGCGGAGGAGGCGGCCCGGCCCATTGGGTGGCCCCGGATGTGGATCGGCGGGGCGAGGAGGTAATCGCAGAGGCAGAGTCGGGGGTGGCCTGGTGCTCCGGTGGGGCGGCTCGAGTCACGTGACATGTAAGGCATGGTGATGGGTTGGTGAAGGGGGTAGAGTCACGGAGGTGGGTTCGGGAGGTCGTGGAGCTGTAGGAGGCAGGGGGCAGAGTGGATGGAGGGAACGGCAGGCTGCCTTATACGGAGGGGAGGTAACCATGGGGGGTAGGGAGGTTAGTTGGCTGACAGGAGGAATATGGGGGGGTCTTCCTTCGCAGCGAATCAAACGGAATGCAACGATTGCTACCAACTCATCTGATATCTTAACATTCTTGTATTTCTCTCACCAGATTCAAAGTGCACTCTATATTTTCTCCTCTTTTCCGTTGGTCTTTTTCTTAAATTAGAAAATGTGTCATTTTTGTATTTAGTTTCTGCGCTAAACATGGATAAACATTAATACATTTATTGATAGTTTCATATGTGTCATTGTGTACAATTCTCAGTTTTAACTACATGATTCACGATGCAGAGATTAATTTCTACCGAATGCAAAAGGTATTTTTTATCCCTGTAATTCAGTGGCCAAATCAGTAGAATGCAGGCTTCCAATGTGGAAGTTGGTGAGTTTGAAACCTGGCCAAGAGAAACTTACAAAATGTATTTCTTATAATTCTTTGATTACATTTCCCTATATTGGGGGAACTACATGCCAGTTATCTTAATCCAATTTATGATTATGCATATATGAATTAATGCTCAGATACTGGGACCTATTGCTGAGTCTATTTTGCTTATTGAAATACTTATCAAGTATTGTGACCTATTCATGGATTATGTGTATTTCTTGTTGTTTCACTTTGAGTAAGATGCAGAGCTTTTATTTGTGGAAATTAAAGTTGAGTGATTTCCACTTTACTCAACCATACATGGATGTTTCAATACATCATATTTTTTAATATGTTCAATTCACGGTGAATGCCATATTTGTTACATTAGTTGGGTTGACCAGTTATCGCTTTTTCTCCAACACCGGTTTATAATCATACCTTACCTTTTGTAAACTGAACATTGAGTACCTGAACAGGAAATGTGTAATGCCCACAATGGGGATACACAATCAATACCTCTGATTTGTTTATTGTGAAGACAAGTTTTCTCTTTTGAAAGAAAGTATCTCCATCAAACTTGCTTAAAGTGAGAGAGACATCCAACATGGTGTTTGGTGTTGTGTATGATATGAAGAATTATGGAGCACCATACAAGATATGAACAGCAGTGTGAACAGCGAGCAGGACAATAGGAGAATACTAGTTCCTAATGAGGCTCACTACCACAGTGACACTCACATATATGCTCGACCTTGCTTGTCATTTGGATATGCACCATGCTAGCAGTGATAAACCCTATAGTGGACTGTTCAACCTGGTTTCCATTGGCCACCACACCAGTAGCTTCATGTTACCCAGCTAATCCATGGCAGGTCACTTCTCTTCCGACCTGGGTGGAATAAACTGGGAAAGACCCCAAGGACTAAAGCATCTATGATTGGTCAGTCCATCATTTCAATACCTCCAGTGTGTTGGAGTAGAGCTCATTTGAAACTAATCCAATAAGAATGTCACAAATTGAAAATAGGGTGGATATGCGAGGCCATGGTCAGATTTCCTGCAAAGCATCCTAAGGTACAACTTGATTAATTCCATTGATTTGATTAGACATTGACTTATATTAATTCTATACTTGCTATCAATAAATGTATTTGATTCTAAAACCTAAGCTGGTCTGTGTGTTTTGTCTTGACAAAGAAAAATGGCAGTTCAACTTATATGAGATACAATTTCATTAGTGAATTAGCTGGGACCGGTGACTATATTTAAATTGTCACATGCAATATTATCCAATTAGCGTGTTCAATGAATTCTACAATGCTGATGCAGTGATTTGTTTGCGTTTTTTCTTTGCGCTGGCAACATCTAAGGTAATATCAGGATGGGTACCGACTTGTGACAGTACGCACTCATGGCGATTGTATAGTGCTGTCCCACTGGGAAATCAGGCCGTCGGCATGATGACCCGATATCCCACTCAGTCACATTATACTGACACCGAGGTAACCAGCCCTTGTCCTATCCTAATAATGCTGAGCACATGGATAGGAAGCAACAAGTATAAATTTGTAAGTCATTGGTTTGTCTCGACCGGGAACCAAACTCACAAACTCCCAATTCGGCCACCTCGCCCGGTGACATGGTTAGATTGAATGCATCCGGGAGCCTAGATAGGCTATTGGTTCAGATATATATCTGGAATGGCAGAATTATGAGTTCTAACCCCGGCCTAGAACCAATGGCTCCATTTGCAAAAACAACTTCCGGTATAGGTATCTGGGTTCAAGCGTACCACCCATCTAGATTGGTTCCCCACCACAAACAAGCAGTCCTTAGGCTTCGCACAAACCATATATTGAAGACCTGTAGGGAGGGACCAGTGTCATTGTTCGTCTGCTACTCTCCGGTGATTCGCCATCAAGGCATTAAGCCCATATACCATCAATGTATTAAGCTTATAACATATACTAATTACCTGCATTTATTTTTTGGTTTTTGTTGTTTACATTCCCAAAATATATATAATTCAAATAAAACTCTCAAAGTGAGATGCCAGTACATAGAGTTTGCACAATATAACCGTAAATCTGGCCTATGGGCTTAACGCCTTGACTACTCCACCACAGAATAAGGCACGCATGGAGGAACACCTACACTGGTCCCAATGACATTAAGCTTCATGTCAAACCTAAGGACTGCTTGTTTGTGGTGGGGAACCAAGCTACCGCCCCCCCCCCCCATCCATCACTTTAGTGTATGGCTCGCCCACCATGCAGCAGAGCCCGCCTATCGATCACTTTGCCATCCCCACCTGCTTCATATCTATACAGATATATAACGTATACATGTACATATGGATATTGATGGGTCCCCTATTATCGCCCATAATAAGCAGGGTGTGCATTGCATATCGGCATAGCCTTCCTTACGGCTACGACAAACCACTGAATTATAGGCTTTGTTATTACATTGATGCCAGGGCGCATTGTACTATGGAATGACACTAGTAGGCCTACCGGTGTGGTAGCAGTTAGTTACAGGATTTTTGTTGTGGGACCAGCAAAATAACTTAGTGCGATTCATAGGTAATATTGAAGTGGTCCGATGGCGTCTGAATTAAAATTTTATTTTTGAGTAAAATATATCACATTGACCGTTATAACTTACTAATCATTAGTCCGGGTTAATTTTGAGGAAAAATGGCTGGTTTTGAAGCAATTGGAGCTGAAAGAACTCAAAATACTTTTGACAAGCTTCCCAAAAGTCCTCTGGCTATAACGCATATTGATGTCTCGCAATGACCACGTGATGTGGAATGACCTAATTCAAATGTGGCCTGGTCTCTTGGTAGCCGCTCCTGATGGCACCATTAAACTATCATGTCATGTAATATTTATTTGATAACATCTATGACATCTATGATAACAAAATGCATACTCAGTTAGCTTCATGTGTCATTTCTTATGTTTGCATGTGTTGTTTCCATTCTTTGTTTGACCTTAACTGTGAGTAGTTCTATTGGACTGCTTTTCTATCATATCACTTGCTTAATTATCACAATTGCCTTAGTGAACATTAAAAAAAGTATTGAGTCAATCGTTATTTGATAACATCTATGACATGTAAGACAACTTAAACAAAGCTTTTATAAATGGGGAAAGCACCTCATAAGCATTGCAGGTTTATATCAACCCAGGCTATGCTGCCAGCAATACTACCACTGGACATCCTGGAACCTGACTAAGTACTTGGAATGAGGGTCAAGGCTACTTGCCACGAGATTGACCTAATTGGTTAATGGCGTCCTTGAGTAATGGGTTTCTCAAAGTAGGATGAGGTAGTAAATTCACTGATTATTCTATATATGCTGTACCAAATCACTTGTTAATGCACCAATATCTAAGATGGATATATATAATCAAATGGACATATATAATCAAATTAAGATACATGTTTTGGTTTTGAAAAATAAATATATCATCGGACCATACAACTTTAATAAAAGACATGCGTCCTATAGGTGTGGGCGACATATTAGTCATGTTGGGTGTGTCTAGTGATTTGAAAGCAGCTTAATCCTTCAGCTTCGATGCAGTTTAAATCAACCCCACCACTCAACGAGAATAGTCCTTGGGTGAATAATGCCTTTGAACTACTGTATGTACACTGCTGCAAAGATATGCTACTTCTGCAGTTATGTGGCTTCTTTGATGAAACCATGGTTACTTGGACCTCGTTCATGAAACTTCTCTGGGAGCGGGGACGTGGCTCAGGTGGTAGAGTGTCTATCTGAGAATGTGTTGGTCATGCGATCGATCCTACTCAGTGGATCCATTTGTAGTTTGGGTTATTTCTTGTTCCAACCAGTGGTCCACAATTGGCTCATCAAAGGATGTGGTATGTGCTGTCCTGTCTGTGGGAAAGCGCATATAAAAGACTCCTTGCTGCTTATCAGGGTAGGCTATGTGGCGACAGCGGGTTTCCTCCAAAGAAATGTGTTAGAATGGCAATATGTTTGATCTCCAACAGCTAGCCGATGATATGCAAATGAATGTGCTCCCGAGGTGTTGTTAAATAAAACCAACTTTGTATGAAGATTCTGTACAGCATCAGAGACCATTTGCATTATTTATACTTGTATACTAGGCTGCACTGACCTCTCAGGCAAGGAGACAGGTAGGTGTGGGTTGTGTGGTGACATAGGGTTAATGTTTATCACACTGGCCCGGAATGCAAAGCGATGTAGGTTCCAGTCCCGCTCTTGGTGCAATAT
The DNA here is from genome assembly GCA_030323885.1 of Branchipolynoe longqiensis. Classification (NCBI taxonomy): domain Eukaryota; kingdom Metazoa; phylum Annelida; class Polychaeta; order Phyllodocida; family Polynoidae; genus Branchipolynoe; species Branchipolynoe longqiensis. Next base: position 3,907,986 of record CM059194.1, on the reverse strand, counting down.
TTCCCGTTTTCATCACCCCCCCCCTATGACACTTGCATGATGGAGTATTGAGCTCATGGGTTGCATAAAGGCCCATTTATAGTTTTGACAGCGTGTGACACATTCAATGCACAACATGTGGAAGTGCTGGCCTTGAAAGGTCAACGGAGTTGAACCCTGGCCAACGTTTGCGCCATGTTGTGGTGTCTAACGCCTTCAAGCGTCGGCGTAAGGTCTAAATGGGAGCTTTGGCTTGCACCGTGTTGCGCCGTGTTGCACCGTGTTGCACCGTGTTGCACCTTTTAACGCCGTCACAACTATGACAGCGTTATACATATTTTATAATACATGGAGTTTACAATAATATACAAGACACGGTGACCTAATCAGTGTAGCGCAGGATAGATGAGCGGAAGATCGCGAGTTCAAATCCCAACTGAGTCTATCCAACGACTTACAAAATTGATAATTTGCGCTACTTAGCCCAGCGCTCAGCATTACTACTTGGCCACAGCAAGGACTGGTTAGTTTATCAGGATAACATGACTGAGTAGGATGTCGGTTCATGGTGTCGGCGGCCTGGTCTCCCAGCGGCGAAGCACTATAAAGTCACCATGAACGGGTACTGTCACAAGTCGGGGTCCATCCTGATATGACCTTAAATGTTGCAAGGCATAAAACAAAATCATATATTCGACGTATCAGCCTATGTGTGCGAACTACTTTTACTGCAATCACTGGTGAACGATTGCTCTTGAGCACCCAGGGAAGCCTGCAGTCTGCCATTAGGTAGGTAAGTCACTCACTCCGCCAGCCCACCCCCTCTCAGCCATATCAAGTTTCACATCCCATGAACATTAACGGATGGAATATTCGACTATTTCTACCAAGTGTTAGTGTTTGACGGATCCCAAAGGGGGTGCCACTGGGAGTGTACAGCAATGAGCGAGAGGGAAGAACAGGTTTGTAATGAGCTATGTAAATGTATACTAATATACTGGTTATACGCAACATATTTATATAATAGGTCAACATTTAACAGTTCAATGCTTTTCAGTTGTTGACATTTTCTGAGATAGACGCAATTGTTGTAATCTACTTTAATATGCTGTAATCTACTTTAATGTATGGTAATCTACTTTAATTTGTTGTAATACATTTTAATTTGTTGTAATGTACTTTAATGTGTTGTAATCTACTTTAATTTGGTGTAATCTACTTTAATTTGGTGTAATCTACTTTAAGTTGGTGTGATCTACTTTAAATGGTTGTACTCTACTTTAATTTTGTGTGATCTACTTTAATTGGCTGTAATCTACTTTAAGTTGGTGTAATCTACTTTAATTGGTTGTAATCTACTTTAATTTAGTGTGAAGTAACCATTTATACTTTTTTTTAGATATTTGATGCGAAAATATGTCAAATTAATGTTGGCAAGCATGTCTAAAATCTGACAACTTGGGGTTCAGCAGTAAGAGGTTCTATTAAATTGATATAGTCTATGTAGCAATAGATACCTAATAAGGGTACCACTATCTGAGTTGGATATTTAAGATACAGTCTAGGGAAATGTCTTGATTGTGAACAGTTGCTGCTTTTAGTGGACTATGCAGCTTTTAGTATGGATTAAGAACTATAGACCATCAACTGAACTGTTTGGTATATTCAGAGAGCAGTGCACCTATACCCATCACTCATCCTGCTGCCATGCCGCATATACATCCCCCACCTTTCTTCGCAAAGCTAGCGTTATATATCACATGTAGTATTTGTCGCAGATATATGACGGCAATAGATCACTTCCGAAAGACCAATGTAGGTGTCGATCCAAGATATGTTATGGTTGCTTAGGGATCAGGTAATAATATGAAGAGTTCAAGCCACGTGACCAAGTAAACGCCAATCCAATAATGGAGATACAGTTTGGAATGAAAACTCCAAAGATTAAATTCTGTTAAGGTGCTACTTGTTTGCTCATTGCACCATAAACATATGGTCATATGAAAAGTGGAATTAGTTAGAATTGACATTATTTCAGGGGACAATCTATTATTTAAACTACACTTTTGGATTGGCGTCTATGTGGTTTTCTGCCGAAACTCTTTATATGTAGCTCCACACACAGCTAGGCATAGACATATTTAATTTAATATAGAAGGACAGGTGGAAGGACTCTCTTAAATACAACATGAAGAAATGTAAAATCAACACTGACACCTGTGATAGTGGTTTTATATCTTAAGTTAATTGAAAGCACCAGCAGAGAAAATATCTTCTCCTTCACCTGCCAGAGTCTCTGACTGCAGCTACACACAGATGCTCAACGTGCCACAGTACATTCCGAGCACAACTTAGACTCATCTGTCATTGACGCATTCACAACAAATTGGTTGGCCGTCTCAGTTACTCATCTTTAACTCACTACCATCAGTCAGATCCTGACAACTGTCTGCCAGTCTCCACCCACCAAATACCAGAAACAACTCATAAGCAAGAAAGGGAAGACAAGTTGTGCAATATTGACAGTGATAAGATTGAGCTTTATTTCTACAACTCTTGTTAACCTACTAGTGACCTGCCACCCTGACTTGCTTACAACGTGCCACACAGACCCACATGGTTCCTGCTTGTTCAGTCTAATCAGTACCTACAGCCCATTGAACCTAAGTCCTGTGGATGTTACACACAGCTCTGGGGGAACTGCTTCTTTTGGTTTCTCTAGAGCGAGTGTGTATGCATAGCAAGTGCAAGGAGTACAAGGTGACTGGGCTCACACAGCCAGCCAATCAGACACCCCTACATACTGGGAGGGGTGGCACCCAATAGGGGCACATGTCACTCAACCCTAGTGCAGGTGGTGTATATAATATATGCAGACTGGCTGGGTGTTCAAAGTTGGTTTTATTGTAACTGTATGATGACAAATAGTCATCATACAGTTACAATCAACATTAATATATGTTCCGGCTCCATTTTCACTCTTCCTGGTGCATGGAGGGAACATTTCTGTAATTACTAAACGCATCTTAATATCTGGACATCATACCGCAATCCTGGTCACTACATGCCATAACATTTCCAAATAGTTATTTATATGTCACACAGCGAGTGTGTACACATTGCATCGCTATTGCATAATAGTGGTTCCCAACTCCTTCGCCCAAGATATTGATATGATTTCAAGCTCGTCTATCACAACCGAAAGACTGTATATTTTTATAAAATGATGAATCGCTATCATCATTGCCACCGATGGACAACAAAGAAGATTTAATATAGATTAGTTATTAGTATAATTTCATGTGATGGCAGCGAGTTTCCTGCAAAGAGATATGTTAGAATGACGATGTGTTTGATGTCCAATACCTGATTGTAAAGTTTATTATTTTATAGTGGTTTCTGGACCTGACATGGCATATCACCTGACCATGCCCTTCAATGAATAGTAAGCATTTCTAGGTCCACCAATCAACAGTAAGCATTCTTGTGTCATTATGGCAACTGTGATCTACCCACTACCACCATGCCTTGTGGCTGCTTTGGTCTCGCCTGCCCTGTTGTGTCTGTGTGCTTGGTGATCCGTGACTAACAGTTGGGGGGAGGGGGTTGTGAGTAGAGCTCTTGAGCTCCTTCCACACTAACAATGGTGCCCCTCTCACACTATCTATATAATACACAATTACTATTTAATATAATTAAAGGATCACCAGCACCACATAATACATGAATGCCCCTGGCCCTATACATCATTTATCTTTAAAGACTATTTGTAATCCTTTATAGACCAGTTCACATTCCACACCAATGTGTTTGATTGGAATATTTTACATGATGATACAAAAATCAATGCGCTCTAGAGACGTCGTTTAATAAAAACGCGCTTTGGGAGGGACAGCCGACCCGCTTCCTGTGGTCTAAGCCGACGAGTTCTCCGCTGATTCTGCCTTAAGGCTGCTGGTGTGTTTCACCATCTGGACCTTGTGTCTTTAATCTGATCAACCATCTTTTTCAGACCAGATCGAGGCCTTAACAGCCGAATCAATCACGTTGGGGTGGGCAAGTTCTTTCCTAAATAGATGAGGACACACTTCACATTTAAAGGAAAACAGCTGCTCCAATAGACCTATTTCAATGTTTACAAATATTGTGTATGCGCGTGCAGCTTGGCTGCAGAACGAAGGCACACTACCATTGAGTATGCTGGTACGTGCAGTTTCAAATCGTCAGTTTTAGTCCAAATTAATAGAAATCCAGAACCATAACCTTATAAATTTAATATAATCTTTTTGTTAAACATGTTTTGTATGTGTATTCCAATCAGTTGGTTTCTAGGTGATGTGGTTTTAGAGATATTTAACTTTAACTGTATGAAGATTGCTCACGGTCATTGACAATGCATTGAGTATGCCGATACGCGTGGTGCAACACGCCGATTTTATTAAAAATTAATAGAAATCCAGAACCCTAACCTTATGAATTTAATATAATCTCTTTTTCTAATGTGTTTTCTATATGTAATCCAATCGATGTGTTGCTAGGTAGTGTGCTTTTAGAGATATTTCACCTTTTCTCTATGAAGGTTGCTCATAGCCATTGAGTTTGCAGTGTGACCGGATGTTGTCCTGCAGCCAATCAGCGCGCACACTGACCTAAATACATGTGCTGACGTCATATGAAATTGGTCAATAGACGATGTAGAATCACCCTCATTCTGAACTTCATGACATGCTTGTGCCCGCTGCTGGTGACTGGGCGTGGTGGCCTAATTGGTAGCGGGCGGTTCTCGCATGCGGAAATTTGGGGGTTGTGGTTCCCTGTTAAATCAAATCAATGACTTATAAATGTATACTTGTCAATTCCTAGTCTGGTGCCACCGTGTTGGCGCTCTGCACTATTAGGATAGTGCAAGGACTGGTTAGCTCATTGTCAGAATAATATGCACTCTCAGTGCGATATCAGGTCATGGTGCCACCGCCTGATTTCCCAGTGGGGCAGCACTATACTATTGCCCTGTCACAAATCCGAACCCATCCTGATATGACCTGAGATGTCGCCAGTACGTACAACTCGAACAACCCCCCAACCCTGCTGGCGATGGTGGCGCCGTGGCGGGTAAATAAATGTACTATTCCCACCTGTAATGTAAACACCCAAATACCCAGTATCAGAGTTGCCAGGAAAACCCCTTAAGCCAAGTGATGTTTCCATCTAAGATGGCGCACCTGCATGTGTAGCGGGCAGTAACTGCAGCATGAACATGAGCATGAGCATGAGCATGAGCATCGCTCGCACTTCCACATCACTCACCGAGGTATTCGAGTGGCTCAGTCGAGGCACTACCACCAGTGAGGTATGTCTGGTTCAAGTTGTTTTGAGGCAATTCACCGAGTCATGCAATTACATTGGGAGCCATTTTTGGCACCAACCGGGCATCCTCATGGCATGCCGGGATTAATGGCTGCCCATAATTGCCCATCCGTAGCTGAATTGTTTGCAAATGTGAGCGGAGGTACAACAATGAATGATTCCCGCTGTCAACCCATGCACATCCTGTGATGTCAAGAAGTAATGCTGTTGGGTTGTTTGTTCATTTCTTTGTTGTTATTGTATGTCCTAGCAACATCTAAGATCATATCAGGATGGATTCCAACTTGTGACAGTGCACATATATATATATATATATATATATATATATAGTGCTGCCCCACTGGGAGAGCAGGTCACTAGCAGCATGACATTATATCCCACTCAGTCACATTATCCAGACACTGAGTCAACCAGTCATTAGCCTATCCTAGCAATGCTAAGTGCCTGGCTAGGAAGTGACAAGTATCAATGTTTAAGTCATTGGTTGGACTCAACCCGGATTTGAACCCACAAACTCATGGGTTCGGATACCCCAATCTCCCAAACCAGGATCTAAAGTGCACGGCTGGAATATCTGGTTGTGTAGGCAGGCTAGAGTGAAATCAATACAGGCAAAGAGAAGGGAAGAGTATAAAGAGTGAATGAAGAGAGAGAGCCACGAGAGCCAAGCCCTCAGGTTTATTATTGATATGGTACATGGATCCAGTATAGTATATCACCTTGTAAAAATATACGGATTTTCGGTTAAGAATTATATATTGGCAGAGAGCATTATTATTCTTGGATGCTGGAGTGGGACTGATAGTATGTAAACTAAAAGTAACTAAAGTCAACAAAAGTCCACTCCCATTGTACATGATACTGAGTGAGGTAAACTATATGTTATCTACTAAGAGTGGAGTTGATGGAAATGTACATGATGCTGAATAGAGTAAACTATCTGTTATATATGATGTTTGGAGTTAATGAAAAGAGTTCCTTTGTAAGAAACAGTACATGATGGTTGAAATGTTCTCTTGGTGTTCATAAAGAATACAAAAGAGGAAAAGAAAGATTTTACTATATATAAATCTGTAACTGTTGCAACATCCTGTCCACCCAAGACCACCGACTGACCCACCAGCCTCATTAGCATATGTATAGAGTGCACCACCTGCAGATGGCTTGAGTGACAGCCCCTAATGGGGTGGTCACCCACCCAGTCTGTGGGGAGGTGTCTCATTGGCTGGTTGGGGAAGGTCTGGTCACCTGACTCTCTTGGCCTATCCTGACCCACACACTAGTCTCAGCTAATTAATTATTCATGAGTTTGCTTCAGACACACTGAAGGAAAATCACTCTCAGCCTGGCTCTGGAGTGAGACACACCTACTCTAGAGCAGGACCCCAGACACTCTGTCTGATGCTATCCAAATTCAGCTATTCTAATTGAGTGTACACACAGCCATAGGACTCCTGTCCCATGGGTTGTAGGCACTGTTTGCAGTATACTGGTTAAGTGACAATGAGACATAGTGTGGGCAGTATATGAGGAGTACAGGTGCTAGGTCACATGAATGGGGGATGACAGGAGTTGCTGCCAATAAAGCACAACTTATTCACTGTTCATCCTTGTGACTAGTTTTCCTTCCTCTTTCCAGACATGGTTAAATTGATTAGGCTAATTGCATCACAGGTGAAATGAAGGGGGAGAGTTTTGTAATCACATAGGGTGCTCCCAGCGGCAGAGACCCGTGTTTTTATAAGTGGCGACCACGACGAATTCTGAGACGATTCTCAGAGATGACTGAAGAACTTGAAGAGATGTGCCGTGGTGACGTGAAGAGTGCCGCGAGGACGCCCGTGATGACGCGAGAACTCGGTGAGGCGATGGCGATGACAGACACACCCGTGATGAACGACGAACACCGCGTGGGCGAACACCGCGTGGGTGAACACCGCGTGGGCGAACACCGCGAGGGCAGCCGACAGGTAGGGTTCAGTTTTGTTGTATCACTTGTTTTGGGTGCTGGGGCGCCGAGGCGGGGTGAGACACTGTGTACCACTGTTCGTTGTAATGAGTGTTCTGTGTGTGAGTGCTGTGAAGGTGTGAACGTTGATACATATGTGGTTGTATCCGATTTCGTGTCCGGTGAAATACGGCGGTGTACGGCTTAGATACGGTTGTTATCCGTTTGAAGTCTGCTCTGTCCGTTTCTGACTGGTTCTTGGGTAAATTAACGTATTTTAATGAAAATTAACGTATTTTAATGGGAATTAACGTATTTTAATGAAAATTAACGTATTTTAATGGAAATTAACGTATTTTGATGAAAATTAACGTATTTTAATGAAAATTAACGTATTTTAATGTAAAATTAACGTATTTTAATTAAAAATAACGTATTTTCTGGATACTATAGCAAGGTAGCTAGTAAATAGGAGTGGCGAGGGGGCTGTAACTAATAGAATATTAGTATTCGCACTCCTTTGACTAGGCTATAAGGAGGGTGCCCAGTAGTAACACAACCCACTGTCTGCATAAACAACCCACAGGGGTCTGTGTGTGTGGGTGTGGGGGTGAGCTGAGAGACTGCAACCACAAGTCACGCCACCCACCGAAGTGTATAAGCAGCCGGCAGGACTCAAAGGGACTGTGTGTGTGTGTGTGTGTGTGGAGGTGAGTGTGAGAGGTCGCAAGCAGCATAGTGCACACCCACCCTAAAATTAAAGGGGCATAGTCCAAGGGCTGGAGTCTTGTCATTTCAGAAAGTGGGCCCTGATAAATTGAATTGATATTCAATTTCAGTCGACGACGAAAGGTTTGGTAAGAACACAATGAGGTAACATATATGTGTGGGGAGCAAATCTAGTGGTGTACAAAGTGGGTGACTTCACTAAAGTGTGCAACTTTAACAGAGTGGGGGCTGTCCCAGTAGAAAGGCGACCCACCCTGACTGTGTAGGGAGGCCGCGCTCACCAGGCGCACACCGCACACAGTGTATAGCAGACCGGCAGGGGTCGGTGTGTGTGTGTAGGGAAGCAGCAGGCAGCGGCGACGCGCCGGCAGGGGTCTGTGTGTAGTGGGGGAGTAAGTAGGGGGTGTGTCCAGATGCCTGTGACCTGAGGCGAACCCAGTAGGCGTCGGGTGTTTTAAAATCTGTCGGGTGTTTTATAATCTGTCGGGTGGTTGAATGGAGTGGAGTTGTTTTGATATATAGATATCAACGTACGTCGGTACGACGGTACGTCGGTACGTCGGTATATAGTTGTTTTAATATACATAGAAAAGTAAGGGGAGTGTATGGCTGTACATTGGTGGTTTTATGGATGATATAGGTGGTTGATATTATTATATTGTAATATATATCAGCAGATAGAAGGAGGTATTGTGCCAGATAACAGTACAGTTATCACAATGGCAGAAGCTGAGTTGACTAGGGGGTTTGCTGACTGGTTTACACTTGGGGTAGCCTCAGGGGAGATACCCACAGATGCAGACAGGCTTGTATATTTAACTAAATATGCAGCAGGACAGTTGGAAGCCCAGGCCAGGGCGCTCAGGGAAAATAGGGAGCAGGGGGCTGGACCTAGCCAGGAGCAGGCCAGGGTGATAGAAGAGAGAGCAGCTAGACAGGAGCACCTGGCATTAAGTAGGGATCTAGTAAAAATAGAGGAGAGAGCAGTACGGGATCTAAAGGACCAGGGAAGACAGATAGCCACTGTGGATGGGTCGGATCTGGGGGCCTTGAGGACATGGGTAGAGCAGGTAGGCAGGGCAGGTAGAGTGTCAGAGGCAAAGGGAGCAGATGTAGTGAAATTTGCACTTAGTCATTCCAAGGGCAACCTACATGAAGTGATCTACTCAGTTTATGAGGATGATGCACAAAGCTCCTGGGAGGCGGTCCGGGAACGTCTGGTTGGGCTGTTCTTAACAGCCAGGGAAGCCACTGCACTTATAGACATAGTATTCTCACTCAAACAGGAGAAAGGGGAGCTAATGTCGGCATACTGTATGCGATACAGTACAGCAGTGCAGAGGGCATGGCCAGAGAAAGGGCTACTCAGGCTGGGGGCAGTTCAGGGCATGGTGATTAAAAAGTTTGAAGATTCATTGATTGAACCAGTGGTCAGGCTGAATGTACGCCTGGCCAGGGCAGTGAGTCTGGAAACAGCCATGTCAGTAGCCAGGGAGAATGAAGAAGGACTGGCCGGTCCAGGGGGAAGGCTGACTGGGGCCCATAGGATGGAGGAACCCATGGAAGTTGGAGCCATGGAGGCCCAGACCAGGGCAGATGCTGGGGCAGATAGTGCTGCATTTAAAATGCTCCAGGGGGAGATAAAAAGCCTCCGGAAATTGGTGGCAGAGCGCACTGAGCGGCCAGTACAGGCTGCCCAGTTGGCAATTGCACCGGCACCACCATCTACAGTAGTGGTGCAGACTGCACCAACACTGCCCACAAATAATCCTGTAAATAGAGGTGAGAGAAGGAGGGCGCCACGTCAAAGAGTGGGGCGCGCCCCTCGACAGGGTTTCCAGGGTTCTGGGAGAGATACGGGCAGGTGTAGTTATTGTGCACATGACTACCACCATGATTATGTGGCTACCCATGAGGAGAAGGTGCAGGCAAGTGTGGCTGACTGTAACAGTGAAATCAGGTCCTGTGCAGTAGAAAAAATAGGTGAGGCACCAGATCGAAGACCATGTATCAAGATGAAATTTGGCGGAATTTCATATTCAGGTCTAATTGATACTGGTGCCAGTAAAAGTATGATAAAGAGTAAAGTATACAATGCTCTTAAATTGAGAGGTTATGCCAGAGGTAAGCTCAGGCAGGGATTGAAGCTTCGGTCACTTTCAGGACATGTGATTCCTACAAGGGGAGTGGGGAAGGTCACCCTGGGCGGAGTTGAGTGTGAGTTTTGTGTAGTAGAAGAATTGCAGCATGATATCCTGATAGGGACCGATGTCCTGCAGCGGTGTGATGCCGTGCTGTCCTACACGGATATGAGTATTATCCTGAATGGGAAGGAGCACAGATGGTTGGGTAGAGAAGCTACATGTGCTAGTATGGCAGGGGTAGTATACTATATTTCACCAGCATATTTGCAGTTGGACAGACATCCTAATAATACAGCCAGAGCAATTAACAGGGCAGTGGTAACTGTAGTGGGCCCAGAAAGTACAAAAAGGGTAGTGAATAGAGACCAAGTAAAGTTGGCAGATGGGGAGATGCAATGGGACTTGATAAACTCTAGACTAACCCGGGCACAAAGAAAGAAAGTACACAAAATACACAACACTGGCTATGACCAGACAGGTGGGCAATGTCAAGGACCATCCCCAGAACCAAGGGTCATGAACAGTGAGTGTGAGAGGGCACGGGTACCGAGCACACATGCGATGCAGACACGTGGGGGATGGCGAGTGGAGTCAAGGCCAGCAGAAGTAACTAAGGGTTCTCCAATTATGGGCTGTAAACGGCCTGGCAGCATGGGACAAGCAATGCATGCGAAGGGCCAGGAAGTGCATGGCGAGGGACAAAACATGCAAGACAGGGTCCACAACAAAAGGCGTGCATCCACTGACATTGGGGTAATTAAGAGTGGTAAAAGGTATGTGCAGGGTGAGACCGCAGGTGGGACGTGCGTGCAGGAAGTCAGGGATGGTAAAAATGGTGGTACATGCGTGCAGGATGCCAGGGGTGATAGGAATGCTGAGTGTGTGCATGGGAAAGGAAATAAGTGTGTGCATGCAGATCCGTGTGATGGGGGACTGAATGGTGGTGCTGGCGTGTCTTTCCCTTGTTCTGTCCCCCGGTTCCCTGAACAGGTGGTGAAGCGGAACCAACCCGGCCCGGGGACGACAATGGACCCGACGTGCCCTCCCACGGTGAGCAGCGACCCGGAACGCAACCCGGAACGCAACCCGGAACGCACCCCGGAACGCAACCCGGTGATGGAGGTCGACCCACGACGCGGGTGCAAGCGAGGGGGCGGGGCCTTGGATGATATTCAACCCACCCTCCCCCCACCCCGCGCACCCCTCCCCCACGCGACGGAGACGGCGGAGGAGGTGAGAGCGGCCAGCCACCATGCACCCACCCAGCACCCACCCACCCACCACTCACCCAACCACTATACACCCACCCCCTGCACGCCGGGCTCGGAGACAGCGACCAGTGGTGCATATCGCCTGGGGACTCCATCTGTCGGGACTCCATCTGTCGGGACTCCACCTGTCGGGACTCCATCTGTCAGGACATCGCCTGACACGACACGTGAGTTGGGACATAGACTGACGGTCACCGGTGCAGTCAAGCGCCCCCCACCACCCACACCCAGCCCAGAGTGTTACGACACCCGTGTGCTGCGTTCTCACACCCGAGAGAAGACTAGGCTGCTTGAAACAATCCCAGATCCACAGGAACAACAATTAGCAAAACGCGCCTGCATTGCTTGTGTGGAGGTGTTCTGTGGAGGTTTGAGGAAAAAGCAGTAGTCTGTGTGTATTCTGAATATTATATATATATATTCACGAGATCGTGCATATATAAGAATTTTTTTTTGAGGGACAAAAACATTGAAACTTTGACTTTTAGTATTTTTGTTTGCTTCTAGCAGTGTGTCGTTCTATACATAGGCACGTGGTAGCAGATCGGAGGTGATTGCCACAGACATTGACCGACACGGACGAGTTGTGATCGAGTGAGTTGAAAAAATTTTTTTTTTTGATTATTTTTTTTATATATCTGTTGTGTGTTGCAGCACCGTAGATGTTGCTGGGACGGAAAACACCATCAAACTAGAAGCGAACGGCTGAGAGACTATACACAGACATTGTATATTAACTGCTACTCAGAACAGTAAGTATTTAAGCCATCAGTGGTTAAATATAGCAGCAGGCAAATAAGTGGCTGACCTCAGGGGCGGTGAGGCGTGTACATATATACGCTGCACGACGACTTGATATGAACCACCCGGTGTAGCGCAGATAAAAGTACCGGGACGGTGAGTGTGCGATAAAGAAGTGGACCGAGCGATGCCGGTGTAGCCCAGATAAAAGTACCGATGACGACGTGTGCGATAAAAATCGTGGACCGAGCGACGCCGGTGTAGCACAGATAAAAGTACCGAGACGGTGAGTGTCGCATAAATCGTGGACCACGACGCCGGTGTAAACACCAAAAAACCAACCCCCCGATAGAACGTACCGAGAGACGTGGGTGCGATAAGAGAAGTTGACCTAGCGGTCCGAGACGGTGCGTGTGCGATAAGGAAGTGGACCGAGCGACGCTGGTGTAGCAAGGATCGAAGCACAGGGACGGACGGTGAGCGGACATCGCCCGGTGTGGCACGAATTGACGCGCCGGGATCGAACCGTTACCCATCGTCCGGCAGCAGCAACCGAGAATATTTTGAACAATATTGACGTTGGAGAAGATTCACGTCGGACTTGAACCCGCGAGCGGTGCGGGAGAGCACCGCCGACCGTCAGTGCCGAGTGAGATTATTTTGAACAATATTGGTAACGAAGCAGTGAGAGACAATTGTCCTGAAGACCAAGGCGTGTTCTTAAGACTAAAAATCTTTTAAATTTTTTTAGCTTCGGGAACCTCCGGGGTGCAACGAGATTGCAGTCAGGAGTTGTCCAGTTGATTGCAGCAGTGTGGGGGTGTTCGATATATACCATCAGGGTTCGTTGGGTATAGCGGTCAGGACTGATATCAGGATCTGTCCGGTTTCACTGTTAATATAGTGCTGCGGGACACGATCTCCTCGAGGGATATCACCCCAAGGACTGCAAATATATACCTCAGTCGTTCCGACCATGTGGTCTCTGTACTGGCACGTGGGCGTCATCTTGTGCTGCCCACCTCTGGTCGGCAGCACCGACCTATTTAAAGATGATGGCGTCCTAGTACGTAGCCAAGGAGAAGTGAGGACGGTGTCTGCTGTGTGGCAGCTGGTGGTGCTGATCACGCCACCTAGCCGGCCGCCGGTGGATCACTGGGTCTCGCAAGTACGGGGCTATATGGGGAAGCTGACTGCGAACCGATGGTCGGTGAATATTCATCATTGGAACATGAAGCTCGAAGTCCTGCAGGCCAAAGTAAAACATGACCCTGTAGATATCCTACAGTTGGTAACTAAACGGCCTAAGCGGGGACTGGTTAATGCGATAGGGGAGGCAGCGTCGTGGTTGTTCGGTACGGTAAGCCAAGCACAACTGAAAAGGGTGCAACTGGCTATTTCTGCCCACAGACTACAGACGCAGGCCCTGAGGCATAACCATTTGCACATGATTTCCATGATGAATAGAACACGAAGTATCCAGCTGCAATTAGCGAAGCATGTTTCTGTAGTCGAATCAATGATAGCCTTGGTGAGGGACGAAGCGAAGAACATGACGGCAGACTCCAATGATTTAGTGTTGCTGCAACGAGTGAGGCTGGCGGTAGAGGAGCTGGAGAGCGTAGTGGGCAATTATGTGACGAAGCAGGCCCTGTACCACCGCATGGTGATCCAGCTGGAGCGCGGCATGTTAACAGAGACATTACTGAGGCCGGCACAGCTGACACTGGTGAAGGAGGCGGCGAGGGAGATAGGCTTTCGCGGTCTCGATCTGCACTGGTACTATCGCAATACAAGGATAGAGGCCGTGTGGGGTCCGGACGCGTCGATCGCCTTCCGCATGGGACTGCAAATGGTTGGCCCGGAGAGGTATTCGGCATACCACTTAACATACCTGCCAGTGGTGCTGGACAACGAACACTTGAGGACCGTGGTGGGGAAGGCCAGGATCGCGGTGAGCACAGGACGGAAAGCGAGCTTCTATCCAGAAGCTTGCATGGGCAAGCGGCCCATGGTGTGCTATCCCGCCATGGAGATGACCTACCAGACCTGCGAAGTGGCGCTTGTGACGGGGACGAAACCGGAGGACTGCGAGCTGCGGATCACGAAGATCCAAAAGACTGTGTCGGCCACCGTAGTGGCACCTGTAGAGGGCATGGGTGACATATGCGTTGCACCCCACGGACCGTATGTTGACGTGACGGTTCGTTGTACGGGAATGCCGCAAAACGACCAGAGGATCACCGGCCCGGCATTGCTGCAAGTGCCGGAGGCGTGCTTGGTGGAGGGCAGAGGTTGGCTTCTGCGAACATT
>CM059194.1:3776100-3892995 GCA_030323885.1 Branchipolynoe longqiensis | reverse complement strand
GCGCATCGGTGGCCCACTCACATAATTATTCACATTCCCCAGATCTTTGTAATGTATTCGATAGGTATGCAATGTACTTCGTTACATGTAATGGGCTTGGCTTTAGAAGGGCAAATTCTTCTAATATAGTAGTGGGATTGTGGGTTCGAACCCTGGTGGAGTCAAACCGATGACTTACAAATTGATAATTGTCGCTTCCTAGCCAGGCACTCAGCATAATTAGGATAGGGCAAGGACTGGTTGGCTCAGTATCAAGATAATGTGACTGAGTGGGATATCAGGTCATGGTTCTGACAGCCTGGTGTTCTACTGGGGCAGCACTATAAAGTTACAATGAATGTGCACTGTCACAAGACGGTAGCTGTCCTAATCTGACCTAGGATGTTGCTAGGATTTAAAACAACAACAAACAAACATCTAATAAGCAATGACACTTTATTGTGTAGGCAATGTTTGGTAGGCAATGAATATTTGGTGGGTAATGCATGTTTGGTCGACGATGAATGTTTGGTGGACAAAGAATGTTTGGAGGGTGATGAATGTTTAGTGGATAGTGAATGTTTGTTGGATAATGAATGTTTGTTGGATAATGAATGCTTGGAGGGCAATTAATGTTTGGTGGGAAACACCAATTAATATCTTGACAAATGCGATTATTCCACCAGAGAGAATAGCCAAGTCGATTAAGTGCTCATTCCAGTGTAGATGGTCTTCAACTGAATTGTGAATTCAAACTGACATAACATATATTATAATAAAATATTGTCTCAAAATGGCAAACATCTACACAGGGAGCTATTTACACACGCAAACAGAGACATT
The DNA here is from genome assembly GCA_030323885.1 of Branchipolynoe longqiensis. NCBI lineage: Eukaryota > Metazoa > Annelida > Polychaeta > Phyllodocida > Polynoidae > Branchipolynoe > Branchipolynoe longqiensis. The sequence continues at coordinate 3,892,173 of CM059194.1, read as the reverse complement.
TTATCCATCGATTGCACCACATCGTACATGTGTGTCTACCTACACACTGGATGACCGTACAACTGGCTGCAACACGATGTGTATACACAAACAGTACAGCACATTTGCATCCTGCCTGTGTTACAAATATATAACTGCTGACAGTGCAGTCCATGCATACTTCATGGCACAGACACATCCCTTCCTCCCCTCCGCAAAATTACCTCTCCATTGAATTATATGTCAATAGCAGTGTCATGCTCATATTTTAAATTTGTTTTATTGAGGCTGCATTTATAATGTCCATAGAATATAAGCCTGGGTATTCAGGCTTGTGTTCAATGCTGGCCAGTTGTAGTGTTGGTGTTATCTTATCACACAGTAGCTGCTGATAAGGTATTTGATTGCCTGCATTTCAGCAGCAGATAGATAGTTGGTTGGTCTGGTTAGTAGTCTACGTTAATATTTGTTTATTTGTGGGGGGGGGGGGGGGGGGGGGGGGGGCGGCGGAATGCGGGTAGGGAAGACATGGCGGACCACAATACTTGTATTGTGGGGATCTGGATTCTAATAATGCAATCGCTGTTGTTACTTGATTATGTTAGATTGTTATCCATACCAAGATATGTTCTTGTATCCAAATATGTATCAATGTTATCCAAATTATGTTAAAATACAAGTACACACCAACAGGGTATACAAGGCTGTTATACCTAGCTTCATATTCACTATGTATAAAGAATAGTAACATCCTAAGTGCCAGTGACCATTACAAATGCAACTGATTTTACGTGACACTGCTAGTGAAGTAATACCGTAGCAGCATGCCAACTCTAAGTAGTGATTATATATAATTGATATAGCTGTGATATGTCTCTGAGTAGCAGATACTAAAGATTTCCCTGCATGGTGTGATCAATTGCAACTGAACTAGATTTCTCTAAGCTTATCTACCTCAACCTAAATGTGGTTGCATGTATTAAATGGAACCCTGTGTAGAGTATAATACTCGAATATGTGGCTGTGTAAGGAGGGTACGGTGAATACGGTTCATTGTACAGTATCACCCCACCCTTTTCCCCAATGGGAATCAAGCATTCTTGGCCCTACCAATAGGGATCCAGTATTCCTGGTCTCCATGGATACCAGTGGTCTGCGCACCAACACAAGCTGTATGGCCCCATGGCCACCACCAACCTTGACCGTTGAGTGTGCTGATCCCTATCCCAGCAGACGGGGTAGGCCCTGAGTGCAATCACACCCAGACCTGCCAGCACCTCTATGTCTATTTGCATCCCACTCAGGCACCACCGACCCATACATATATGTGCTCTATAATCTATTATGGGAATATAAACAAGGACACTACCCCCTAGCAGTTCTCTCCCTTACTTACTCTATACCCTAATGTCACTGAGCTATTACTACCATAGGACTAGGTTAGTTCCTTCATTCTCCACTGCACTGCCACATGTGAGCAGCTCATGACCGCATGATACCAGCTGCGCCTGGTCACTACCACTACCGCTCCCTCTCAGCAGGACGGATTTTAAATTTTTAGGTGGGCAATAATATATTCCCGCCAGAGAATATATACTCTTTCTCAACCACTCCTGTCTGTATTCTGTTTCCAGGGGACTACTGTTTATATATATATATACATGCGCCTGGTCACATACACCGATCAGTAATATAACATTTGCATTCCCCCATATGCAAAATATCAGAATATTTTACGACTGTGTTGCAAACTGACCTGAAGGAAATAAACTATTAAATGTGATAAATATGCAGAAATGTTGATTACCAGTTAGTAAAACTGAATGCTGGTAATGTGGGCGCAGCTTGAGACTGGACAGCCACTTGCACTTGCTATGTCCAGGAAGGAAGGCTCCCATAATGGCGCGATTCCTGCTGAGAGTATTCACTGGGTTTATTTATATATCCCATGGTGAGTAAACAACCTTGTAGATTATCTAGCTTTAGCAATTAACAATATTGAATTGTACTTCCCTAGATGTAAAATCTCTTTGACTTTAGTGTGGATACAGTCACTCATTTAACCAGGTATTCCAGATGCACTTTGCACTCCCAAGTCCGCTGGAGGGATCTATGGGTGGGCCACAATGGTGGAAGTGGCATCATCTAGATTATACCTTATCAGCAACGCTAGTGGCATTCAGTGCTACTCATCACTGAGGCTTTTTCTCTATTCACTTGCATGTATTGGCTTGTAGTAAACGGTACACACCAACATTGAATTATCTAGAGACTACACAACGATATGCCCCTCATACACACTCAATTGTTCAGTTTTCGAGTTTACTGGAGCATCCCCCCACACAAGCTCAGTTGTGTTGTGCCCTTTAAACCGGATGTAGTGATGCATGGTCACCCAGCTGACACCCCCCCCCCCCATACACAAAGCAATCCGCACAGCAACACGGGGTGTGCAACTCCCATCTCTACCACCACCCCCAGCCCAAACCTAGCCACACTATGCTGGTTACCAGTGCATGTCCATTACTCTAAATTGTATTGCATTTATATTCATCTTAGTTATTACCGTTACCATTTAATTGTGTTCATATTATCTCTATTCATATTGCCGGTCTCTTGCTGCCAGGACCTCTCAGCAGGTTATCAACAATTGAACTCTTAAGGGGAGTATACTGTCTAGAGTGTAGAACTGTTGGCCCTGCGCCAACAGTTCTACACTGCAGACAGTATGCATGAGCTTTTTACTAAGGTAAAACAGGAAAAGATTTTAGCCTTTTTGAGGGCAGCTGGACTGTACCACCTCATATAGTTTACTAAATAGATTCTATCAATTATTAATAAAACTTTTCTTTTTCTATGGGAATTTGTTTCCCTTGACCACAAATATATGATTGTGAGGTTTCTAATTTAATGAGTGTATATTGGCACATAATTGTTTGTCTGCCTTTACATCTAAGAGCGATGGTTTGAACAAAAAACTAACATTTCTCGCTGTGAATATGGCCTATGCTGCCGACACGGCGTAAAGCAACCACCAATCAATCAATCTAAGGGGAGTAAGTAGTTCCTCTGTATCTGAGATAGGAGAGTGTTAGTCACACGACCAGAGGACACGGGGTTCCATTCCTTGAACGGGAGTATTTTTTGTTTGAGGGAATAATTTAATAAGATATTTAAAATCCGTAACCACATCAATAATTAATCAATAGGTATACCACTATGATTCAGTCCAAGTATGGAATTGTCTAACTAAATGCCCAGATCCGACATTAGCCCAGGTGGGAGAATGCATCAGTCAGTCTGAAAGTAGGCAGTTTGAATTTCGTGTTTTATTTTCGATGAAGCATCACATTTTCAAAACCAAAAAAAGTATCTACCATTAGTTATATATATCTACCTTAAATACTGATGCACTTATTAAACCTTTGTTGTCACGGATAACTGAATACTGAGGCAATTTAGTAGAACCTGTTACTGCTAAAGCCTATAGGTGCCAGAGTCTTGGTGTGCTTGCCGAAACTAATTGTACATGTTTGTATTTAAAATATCTCAAAACTTATCCATTTCAAATAAAACATACTTGAAACTCAAAAAAGGTAGATTCTACTAATAAATTGAATGTATTATATTTCAGAAAAATTACAGAAACTCAAAACCATCGGATAATGCAACTTTAAATATTTGTTAAATAATGCATGTCAAAATGCAAATAATATTTAGATATATCAGATATATCACTGCTGTGACTCCCGACCTCCGGCCGCTGTTATTCCTGGCCTCCACCACCATTATTTACGGGCTCCCACCGCCTTTATTCTGGACGTATGCCAGTGTTATTACCGGCCTCCACCACCGTTATACACGGTGTAGCAGGACATCACAAACACTGTAAATCGCAAACCTCCACTTGTGATTTCCTAGGAAAACGCAAACCCCCATACCATATATGGGCATGGGGGGTTTGCAATTTCCTAGGAAATCATATATCCCTCCTGGAAATCGCAACCCCCCCATGTTTGGCAGTCTTTATCCTGATGAAAACATATTTGCAATAGTCCAGTTTGTAATTCCGACCGCATGTGCGCTGAAAAAGCCCTTTATTCACAGATGTTTCCACTGTGGCCATTCTAAAGGCCAGCTAAAGAGTAGTCGGGTTCCAGTACCCATGTTTTCCACTAGGCGGTGACCTCTGTTGAAACAAATGCCAGGGGACCAGGCAAGGTAAAGAGGTGCAGCAATATCCTGGTGTTATCACTCACTTTCAGGATCGGCCACGTAAACAATGTCTTTAACAAAATGGCCTTTTTAGTTCCCACTTCAGTCACTGCAAACAGTAAATAGAACTATTTTCATATCCCAAATTTGTATTGTGCATGCACCAAATATCTCAATGAACCATGATTTACTAGTATGTTATTTGAATATTACAAAATGCTACAAAGCATAGGGGTTTCACAATTTCCAGGGGGGGTTTGTGATTTCCTAGGAAATCGCAAACTCTGGGTCGTGCAATTTCCAGGGGTTTGCGATTTCCTGCCACACCAGCCTCCCTCCAGCCTTTATTCTGGACGTCTGCCACTGTGACCATTATAATTACAAATCGGAGCATCTGCGCATGTCAGTAGGCGGTAGTGACCACACGCAGCTGGCATCAGGGTGACCAGGAGCCACTTGCATTATTATTTAATGGCAAATATCCAATACTGTGCATGTTATTCATAACAAGGCCAATGCATGGGACATGGACCGATGACAAACTCTCCCATCCGCAATGGGGATGTGGCACATTGGTCATGTTGCTTTGGCAACGTGTGTAATTCAGGACCGAGACAAGACAGATAGTGCTTCCGCATTTTGAACCCTTTCATCCATAGGCGGCCAAAACTGCACTAATTCCAGGTGGCAACACTGGCGCAAGCGCCTGCAGTTTCCGCCAGTACCCACCCGGTGACCAATATCTGCTGCACTTCCGCCACTGCCGCTGCACCAACGGCACTCACCATCCAGACGCCGGACGGACACCACCACCCGTTGCTAAATATGTTAAAGGTTCCAACTAACCTGTCAGTATAATCTTTTATATCACTGAATTTGTAACAGACATGTTTAGTACATTTTAAAATGGGAAGCAATTTGAAGTGATCCTAGATTTCGTCATGCAAGCAGTGGTATCGTGCTTTTGAATTTCTATAAATACTCTAGGAACTAATATTACATTTATCACTACCCATTTGGGACTATCACTGAACCTATTATGTTATTTTAAATAGGAAACCAGTACTGTAACCTTCTCATCAATGATGTGCATACCTCATGCACCATGTAACACAATGACATTCTGAAACCCAAAAATTCCATAACAATATGGTACAGTAGTGTCATATAACCAGATCAATATTAGTCAGATCAATGTGAGTATTTACATAGTATTTAGAATGTAAGCAGAAGTTATCTTCTGTATTCAGTTGGCAAACTTGTAGTAAGTTTTAATGTTCAGTTGCAGTTAGGCAAGCGGTATATAAATGTTAGTTTGTTAGGAAAATTCTAGTGTAACTCTAATGTCGGTAGTTATGTGAGTTTATGAATTATGTTGTTGGGGTGGGGTTGTTAATAATACACTGGACCAGCTGTGACCAGTGAAGCAGTGGGACCAATCCCAGTGCATTTAGGTCTAACATTTTACATGTTTACCTGGACTGTCTCTGTATATGGTTGACTGGAGATAACAGAGGAACAGCAACAACTTAAAAAAGTGGGGGGGAGAAACCGAGGCTGAGGGTTTGGTGGTCTGCCACTTATGGTATGGTGACGCCATGGAACATACTTTACTGCAACTGCATAAGGCCCTGCCCCATCCGATGTACTCTTAGTGAGTTTTAAAATTTTAGGTAAGAGGACGCTGCCCTTGTTCTGGTTGGTAGGTTGTTCCAGATCATGCTGCCTTTGTAAATTGGTGCTTTAATTAGTTTGTTTGTGGAAGGCTTGGGGGACTTTGCGTAGAGTGGAATCAGCCCGTCTAGTATTCCTTTTTGTGTTTTCTATATATTGGGTATCTCTGGCTCTTCTGTACATAAGTGATAGGAGATGTGAATCTTTTCTAACCATTAGGTAATCTAGGTTTACTTTGTCATGCATTTCCTGTAAACTTAGTGTTTTGCCCCAATAAATTGTTCTTATCTCAACAGTAAATTAGAAATGCACACAATGCCAATATGCAATCTTACTATAAAAAGGTTCCATCTAACGAAATGGTGCTTTCGAGATAATTAGAACTGAAGCTGTGCAACTGCATGATAGCAAAGCAGATAGAACAATATTATTTTTAATATATCTCATTGAAAAGCACCAGGTGAGAAACAGTTTTGTAACTGCATGATAGGCTTTTACATCCATAACACCAATTCAGTCACTTTGTCAGACTTGCTTAGTAAGGTCATGTACATGCAATACCTTCCGCTGAGTAGTTTATTGCAAAGAAAAGATTATCATTGGAATGATTGTTTGTTTGTTTTCATTGTTTTACATTCTAGCAACATCTAAGGTCATATCAGGATGGGTACCGACTCCCTCAGATGTTGCCCAACGCAGCACCTGCTACTACTATTAACTTATAGTCTGAGAGATGTAGAACGTGTTGTGGTATTATGTATTGAAACATGGCGGGAGAAATAGGGGTGTTGTTTTGTTGATCAGGTTGTACTAGTCCCTAATGATGCCCGTTACCACCAAGTGACACTTACAATTTGTGACAATGCTAAGCCTTCTTTGCCAATGGTATAAACAGCATGCAAGTAGGGGTGGCCCCTGTAGTAGACCATTCAATATGTTGGCTAGTGGCCATGACACGATTAGCTCCATATTACCCATCTATACACTAACAGCTCACTTCTCTTCTGACCTGGGTGAAATAAACTGGCAATAACCCAAAGTCAGATGACCTTATATCAACATGAAAGTTTGGTTTAGCCATACCGGAAGTGGCTTGGGGCTCAACAATTTTGTTTGGTTTAACTAATAATTTTGATTAACCAACTTTGGTTTAACCAACTTTTAAATGATAAATGGGCCGCCGAAACAAGTTTGGATTAACCAAGCATTTAGTTTAACCGAGCTTGGTTTAACGGGGTTCTACTGTATATAGATAATTCCCCCGGGCTGACTGAGTATATTGAGGCTATTAGCCTGACATGCCCGGAGGAGGTGATGTACATGATATTGTTTTTGGCTTATCGTCAAACAGCAGTTTGTTATCACCGTTGTTACTTTGTGTTACCTATAATGTAATGTGTGGGTGGGTGGATTGAAGTGAGCGGTGCTGCTCGGACGGTTTCCCGGAGGAGAGTGCGTGTGAACAGCAGGGTTTGTGGTGTGGAAGGCAGGTGCGGAGGCAGGTGCACTGTGATTGGCCAAGTGCGCAGAGCACGCAGGTGGACGAATCAGGTGCATTCCTGTGTGGGCGATTGGCATGGACATAAGCCGCCCCCCCCCGGCATATCTCATGTCAGTGTGGTTCTGCACCCCCTCCCCCCTCTGGGTGTGTGTGTGGGTGTGGGTGTTTGGTGTTGGGTGTTGGGTGTTGGGGGGGGGGGGGGTTCCGCTGTTCTCCTTTCCCTTCCTACCCGCCCTGGCAGTTCTGTTCCTGGTCGAGTGAAACCAATGACTTATACAATTGTGACTTGTCGCTTCCTAGCTGGGTGCTCGACATTAATAGGATAGGGCAAGGACTGGTTGGTTCAGTGGCAGGATAATGTGACAGGAGGGGATATCAGGTCATGGTGCTGACGGCTTGATTTCCCAGTGGGGTAGCATCATAAAGTCGCCATGTATGAGTTGGCACTGCCACAAGTCGGTACCCGTGCTGATATGACCTTAGATGTTGCCAAGACGCAACACGCTAACATGCCCTTCGCTATTACATTAAATTGGACTTTGTGCATGGTGCAAGTACAATTCCATATTAGTACCCTGAGAATATTGGGTTTCTTCAAAAGTGCTTGCAAAAATAACCATTTTAAAGCTGCATAGTCCTACGATAACATCAAATTGTCAAAAGCAAAACATAGATCAGCATTTAACACCACATGGAACAGAACATGGAGCCAATTTAACAGAACATGTTACTGCAGAAGCCTATGGTTTCGCAGAGTGTTGGCTTCTTGCCAACATTAATTTTAAATGTTTGCACTTCAAATATCTCAAAAGTTAGCCATTTAACATCCAAGTTAATTCAAACTAAAATAAGGTAGATCGTAATGAATAACCTTTTAAAGTGCGACGGCGACGTGGTCGCCATTTTGTAAAGTGAGACGGCCGGCAGCTGTGGTTGTGTAGGCAGGTTAAATAGGAAATCACTACAGGCAAGTATAGAGAAGGAAGGCAAGAGATAGAGTGTGCAGAAGGAACCAGATGTAGCTTGCTTAGTTTATCATATATATAGTTTTTAGAATCCAAGATGGCGGTACTCACATATCCAATCTTCCAATCCCTAAGAAGCATTCCTCTAACCACCAATGAGGGTTCAATATCCCTGTTGCGAAGGCATGGTTAGGTCTGTCTCTGGGGCAGAGATCCATAAATAACTCTAGAGGGGATGGGGTATGTGAGGCAACTTCCCAAAGACTGTCCACCTAAGAAGTGACACTCTTCCTATATACTATTTTACTATACAATTTCTATACTTTACGAGTAATAGCATACCAACTCCACATATCCCTCATATGCCTTTGGTTTTTATATATTACCATTTACCATTTTATGGACAAGTTGCAATTTATTATAGTAGAGTTCATATATCCCTTAAAAATTCATAATATCGGAAAATTGTACAACCTAATATATTAATCTAAAAAAATGACAGAAAGTCGAAATCCCCGGAGTATGCACGTGTAATAGTCCGCATTGACCTCTGAGACAATGAGCGGCACAGACGGGTGAGGGTAGTGTGGATACATCAGGGAGTCTAGGTGGTGTAATGGTTAGCACACTGGTCCGGAATGCAAAGACATGCTTTTTTGAGTCCCGCTCTAGGCAGAATATTTCCCATTTCCATCGCCCCGCCTGACCCTGCCGCCATGACCAGCTGTACAAGCTACATGCTGTATAATTGTTGAACCTACCCTGTGTATGTATGTGTAAGTGCATTGCCTGTATGTATATAATTTTATACCCCTGTCACACTACAACGTAATGCGCCAACGTGAGCCTAACGTGGTGATATTTCGTCATTACGTTGATGTATGTTGGATTACGTTATGATGACGTCATAATGACGTTAGAGTGACGTCGAGCTACGTCACATTACGTCGTGTTACGTCGAGTTCCGTCGAGGTTTTGGACATGTTCAAAAGTTTCGACGTAGGTCGAACGTAAGGGTTTACGTTCGCCGTACGTTCTGTTCACGTTCAGCGAACGTCAATGACGTTAAACGGACGTTATTCCAACGCTCCTCACTACGTTCAACTACGTTCCACTACGTTGAACCCCATTAAACCAAGTGCAAATGCCCACGGGGCGTAATGGGAACGTCAGGACAATGTCAGGAGAACGTCAGGAGAACGTGCATTCAACGTACGTTCAACGTCTCATGACGTAGCTAACGTCACATAACATTCTTCTGACAATGGAATAACGTTCATAACGTTCCGTCAGCGTCATTACGTTGACCTCTCTCGTCGAACGACGGTATCACTACGTTTTACCGACGTTACTCTCTCGTCCACTACGCTGCATCCACGTTCAACTTGTGCCCAAATTTGCATACTACGCCAAGAAGTTCAACGTTCTTCACGTTCTCCCTACGTTGACGTCGTTACTTCGTAGTGTGACAGCCCCATTAGCATTTACAGACTCACAATTCCAGGCGAACGAGTGCAGTAGTCTGCACTGAGCTCTCAGTCAAGGAGTCGCATAGATAGGTGGGTGTGGGTAGTGTGGTAACATCAGGGAACCTAGGTGGTATAATGGTTAGCACACTGGCCCGGAATGCAAAGACACGTGGGTTCGAGTCCCGCTCTATGCACAATACTTCCCATTTTCGTGACCCCCGACCCCACGACTAAATGTTAAGTGAAATACCTGCAGCTAATCTTCTTTCTCAGTAGATTGATGGTTTGCCTTTTAGCTCTACAGGATTGAACCGGACTCAAACCCTAGCTCAGAATCCTAGCAGCAGCTGGTGGTGGGTGGGAGTGTGCCTGGGTGGGTAGGTGGGTGGGTGAAGGTGCGACCTCAATAAATAGCCGCATAAAGTACAGCAACTGGAAGAAAGTGGTGGTCGCAAATGTCGTGGCTGGATGTTCTAATCAGTGTAAAAGGCCACTCAGGGGCTCTCAGCCTACAGCTAGTTACCAGCCAGAAGGGAGCGCTGCAGTCTGCAGCAACATAACAAGTGTGGCCTATTGTGGTTCTTAAGGCCTCAGTCACACTACTGCTTGTGTCCACTTGCGACAACATTGTGACCAGTTTGTGACCAAAAACCACCGCACCGACCTCCTTGCGACTGAAGTGTTGGAAAGGTGGGGAAAACAATGGTCGGCGATCTGTCGGGGACCTGTCGGGGACCGCTCGGCATCTAGCCGCCCCAACCAATCGGTGGCTTGTTGCCAACCGGTAGTCGATTAGGGCTGAATTTTGGGGACTGGTAATAAGCGACCAGTTGGTGACCGATCGCCGACCGACCGCCGACCAGTTGTTCAAGTTAGTTTACAAGTGACGGTAGGAGCAAGCAAAGGTACAACTAGGTGTGCACTTTGAAAACATCCCAAAGTTTCTGGTGCGGGTCAAGATTGGTCGTAATGCGAAGCATTACGTTTGATGTGAGGAGAGGAAGAGACCCTCCCCCCGCCCCGTGTCGCGCTGCCTACTCACCTCGGCAGATGGCGCGGCGCGTTGCCACCTCCCCCGCCCCCCGGGTCGCGCAGCCCTCGCGCCTCACCTGAAGCCCACTGCTCGCCACCTCTCGCCCTCCCCCGGGCCGCCAGCATTCACACCTCAGCTGCTGTCGCCGCCCCCCCCCTTCCCTTATAAGGCCGCCCGCCGGCCTCCCTCAGGCACTCACCCTCCTGCCGCCTTCCAGCTCCCTGCTTTTTCCTGTATTGGCTCTCCACCTCGGACCCCTGCTCCACCTCGGACCCCTGCTCCACCTCAGCCTCAACATGCCACAAGGAAAACGACGTGGACGGAAAGGCTCCCGGGCCGCCCCCCGCACCCCGGGGCCTTCCTCAACGCCCGGGAGGGACCAGTCGCCGGCCTCCGCCCCGGCATCCCCCGAGGCGCCCTCCGACCGCGCCTCGGGCTCCGAGATGTCGGTACTGCTGGAAGCACTCCAGCGCATGCAGCTGGACCATCGGCAGTCCGCCGCCGACGCGCGCCAGGCTGCGATCGACCTTCACGCCCGGATCGACTCCCTGGAGACACCTCGGGCGCCTGCCGCCGCCGGGACCCGGCCCCCGCCCCCGCCTCAGGCGACCCTCCCCGGAGCCGCCCACCCGGAGTACGAGAGGTACCGCCACCTCTCCACACAAACACCGCCCAGCACGTCGCCGGCCTACCATGAGGGGCACACCCGCCACAGCCCCGCCTCCGCGGCCGACGCCGTCCGGGACATATTGGCATCCGCCGAGGCGCGACACTCCGTCAGGCGCCAAGGGATCCCGGCCAATTACATCTTCCCCTCCGACCTGGTGAAACGAGGGGCCGAGAGGAAGCCGGTGAAGAGGGGGGAGGCGACGAAGGACGAGTATACCCTCGCCCTCCTCACCCTCATCGACCATCCCGACTTCCCCGCCCACTCCGCCCAGGGACTCCACCACCACCACCTAGCAGTCTGCCGGGATAACCTCATTTACCCCTGGGCGACCGTCCGCCGGTACTCCGAGACCGTGTTTACCGCGATCGCGGACGGAACCCTCCCCCAGGGCTGGCACGACCCGGTAGCGCTCAACCTCATGAGACTAGACTGCCTCGCCATGCCCGACGACCAAGCCACCGCCGCCCCCGCCCGCCTACTCGACCCTCTCCACCGAGGCGCGCACTTCCCCCGAGTCCAAGCCGACGCCCGCGCCACCTACGACAGGGACACCCACGGGGCCCCCTGCCCGGCCTGGAACCGCGCCCCCGCCTCGTGCGATCGGGCCCACGTCGGGGAGGCCCACGGTGAGGCGGGGGACAGGCGCCGTCACGTCTGTGCATACTGCGCCAATGTGAGGCGCGTCCTAACCATGCACAGCGAGGCCGACTGCATCACAAAACAAACCCGTGAGCGCCAGACCCCCCCTCCACCTCGGCGGATTTTTGATCCGCCGGCCTCCCCCCGGCCGGCCCGGGGGGCCCCCTCCGGCGCCTCACCCTCACCACTGCCGACAGCCCCGCAACTCCCACCGACAACCTCCCAGCGACCACCGATCGCAGCGCCGCCCAGTCTCAGCCGGGGATCACCACCTCGGGCCTCACGCCTCAGCACACAGCCCAGCCCAGTCCCACGAGGAGCCCTCTGCAGATTTCACAGCCGCCGACCCCCACGACACCGCCTTCAGCGACCCACCTGACCCACCCCCAACCGCCACCCCGCCCAGCCCTGAGGACTTCGCTGCCCCCCTGCTCCACCCTCGTCGGACCTCCTCACCGGATGTCGCCAAGGAGCGGGCCTCCTCCTTTTTGGCCGCCCGCTCCCTGTCGACGCAGGCCACGGACACTCGCCGCCCCCAGAGGGAACCTGGCCCCTGACGCAGTGCCCCCCCCCTGCCGCCCCACCCTGCTGCCCCGCCTCTCCCCTCGGGCGCGCCGCGAGCCCTCTCCGCCTTTTTTGGTGGAGGGCTCCTCGGCACCCCCTCACTCTACTGACATTTAATCTATCCGAACATTATCCTTTATCCGCTCCTCATGAGCTTCTACCTTCTCCTTACTATATACATTGTTCCTCCTTCTGAGGTCTTCACTCCTCCGCGGAGCCTTGTTTACCTTACTTTTGCTCCTTATGAGTTCTCTCACTGTCGCTCCCTGGAGCTTATCCATTTCGACCCTGTATGTTCTCTGTTGAGGCGTAGAATAAAACGCCTTATTTCCACCCCCGCCTTCCCTTCTTCCTTTTCGCGCATCGGTGGTTGCTATAGTGAACACAGCTGTCGCTGAGCGGTCGCCGACCTATCGCCGACTAGTCACCGAGTTTATTTGCGAACTCCCCGTTGTGGAGGTCACGAGGTGGTCGGAAGGGGCTCGCAAACAATTGAACGCATACTGTGACTGCGGTATAAGGGACAAGGGGAGGGGCAGGGTGTTGGACCGTTGGATGGTGTGGTCTGATTCACCAGCACTCCACCGCTGGTTTATGCAAAGTTACTGCTTTTTGTTAGTTGTTTTAATACACATTATTTTACATATTTGCGAAAGTGTTTGGCTTATTTATATAGAGCTATCCTGATATGGGTTAGTGGATAATGGCAGCGTCATATGTGGCATATTAACTTGTATTTGTCTTTCTTGATGCTAGGCTTAAAGTTTAATTGCCCAAAAAACGCATTAAATCTTCAAATCAAAAACAAATATCTAGATTTGACTGTTCTGTTCCCGGTCGAGTCAAACCAATGACTTAAAAATGTATACTTTTCGCTTCCTAGCATGGCACTTGCCATTATTGGGAGAGTACAAGGACTGGTTGGATCGATGTCAGGATAATGTGACTGACTGGGATATCAGGGTATCCCTGTGGGGCAGCCCTATGAAGTAATCATGTCCACGCACTGTCACAAGTCCTTATTTATTGCCAGGACGTAAAACTCCAACAACAAAAGGTGACATCCATCTTCTGCGTATGTAATGAATGCTGGCAAATCTTCTGAAAGCACTTTGATATACACTGCTGCTGTTAATATGTGGAAAGCAAATCGATAATCACTACTTGCCTTTTAGTGAAGATGTACTGGGAAGGGCTTTCTCCGGTTTCACAGAACGCAAAAATGTAACACAACCCACTCCCCCCCCCCCGCAGAAATTAAGAAAATATTTAAAAAATGAAGTAGATTCACTTACCTATCCAGTAATAAGGATGTGTACATGTAATGAAAGGATATTATTTGCAGAGCTCGGGAACTCATTTTCCAGGAAGTGCATCCGATGCTGTTTTATTGATTCGCAAAACAGAGCTTTCGCAAATAGTTAATTACACACTCACAACATGGATTTCGACAGATGAAAGCTTTGCTGGGAACAGTGAAGTTAGTTCCATAGGAAGGGTTATCCGTGTGAGAGAGAACAAAAGGTAACATGAGCTGAGATTCCTGCATGTTTTTTGGGTTTTTTTTCTATCTACATGATTGCACTAATGATCCATAAAACCAGATGCATTTCCAATGCCGAAGCGCAAAAACAGCATGCAGTGTCCATGGGATGCACATGACGATTTCTGAGGGGCATGTTGGGACAGTTCAGACCCGAGATGCTGCATAGGAAATAAGGCACAAGACTTGTGATATCATGAATTAAGTCCCACTAAGAAATGTTGCAGCATTGTCAAGTCAAACATCCAAGTCTCATTAGGAGTTTAGCCAACGGAACTAAAGTGGGGGTGACTGAAGTCGAAGACGAAGTGCAGTGTGGGTATTTTTCAAAGAACATCCGTCAGTTATTTGTAAGTGAAGCTTAGCTGCTTGTAATCAAAGATTCTGCGTCAGGTTTTACATCTTCGGAGGCTCAAATGTTCCGTATCATTTTCTCTTAAATTGGGGTTTAACGAACAGGCAACTACGAAGGGGTGAAAGCAATGGCTACAGCTACCCAATATAGTTTACGGAGTAAAGAAGCGAAGTAGGAATAGTTTAATGTGTGCCACAGGTGGTGCATAATTAGTACTGAACGTTGCCACTTGGTGGTGTAGAGAGGCCTATGTGGGTTCTGTAGTCTAGTGATTAGGGTGCATAACTTGTGAACCTGGAGTTTGGAGTTCAATTCCCCTTTGGTTCTTTACTTTTTACATTCAACAGATAAATAAGATGTTCCCCTATATGTGTTTCTGAACAATCACTGTAAGTAAAGTATGCAATGTACTAACAAATATGTTGCATTTCAGCAAATATATTTCCTGTATGTACCACTCTAAGAAATTGAAATACCTAAGTTGTACTCTCCCTTCCCTGCATTCACCCTACAGTAATTTTCAAAACTGCAGCTGGAGTATCAGCCTCAACACTCTCCCCTCATATAGCTGGTTATCTAAACAGGAAAAGTAAGCAAAGTTGTGCTTGGGGAGCACTGCCCTCAGCAGTCTCCCTTACCCAATTCAGGTGCAGTGAGTCTACTACTCCCCCCTCATAGAAACACTAAGCGAAGTTGTGCTTGGAGAGCATATGGTTCCCTTCTCATCGAGCTCTAATAGGCACCTTTAAGGCATGCCACGGAGTGCGGAGAGGATGCACTGGTGATGGGCGTTGTCTAGGACGACAGAGTGATGAGTGGTGGTAGACAGGACCATGCAGTCTCTTTGGGTGCTGGATGAATTATGCTGACACTGCGCTAACCGGTCCTTGCCCTAATAATGCTGAATGCTTGGTTATCCTTAGGGCACAAATAGCATATATGGTGCTGTCATCTGCGGTGTGTCTTGCAGTTTATGCAAATGTTGCGGTCTGCAGTTTATCTATTCACAAATTGTATGGTCACCACAAGTCGCTTGCGGTTTGTGTCGCTGCAACATTTTTGTTGGAAAGACACCCTTGCAAAAAATATTTGAAAAATATTGAAAATTATTTGTTTGGAATATCCCCAAAAAGGTTATTAAAAATTCTCTAATCATATGATTATATAATTATAGACACAGCATACCAATAGCCAATCACACTACACAGTTCTGAGTGCTAGTGCGGCCTGTGGTGGTGCAATTTTCCAAAGTTAAGATAACTTCAACTTTGAAATACCCCAACCCCTTGCAGCGAGCAAAAATATATAATGTCACTACCGTACTGAGACCGCAACCCACTGTATGGTCACCGTACGGTCTGGCCGATGCGGCATCTTATGTTCGCTGCAAGCACGGCCTGCAAGTATGGTGCAAGGTATTTGTGACTAAGGCTTTAGGAAGCGAGAAGGACTTGGTGCATCCGGAATTTCAACGAAGTTAACTCCCCTTTTGTTATTCCTTGGGCTTTCCACCGACCGCATCTGTCAGAATTACTCTTCGGCGGTGAATTAGTATTGAAATAATTAGAAATGACGCGCAGTCAACAACAGGCAGCTGCAGTGGCAGAATGTATTGCACTGTCTCCGTCTTCTGTAGATTCATGCCAAGTCTGCAGCGGCAGAATGTATTGCAATGTCTCCATCTTCTGTAGATTCATGCCAAGTCTGCAAGGGCAGAATGTAGCATGCAGGTAAATTAGAGACAAGATTCATCAAATGCGTAAGTATCTGATGCAATGGAGATTAATGCTTCGATATCCCACATAAGAAGTGACCTACCCACTCAGCTAGCCAACCTATTTGTCGGCGCCTGGGATTCGAACCCAGGGAAGCAATGTTAAACCAATCAATTACAAGTGTCAAACCCCGTCGGTGCCTAGGCTATGGTTCAGCATTGTTAGAATAGGGCCAGTAAAGGAGTGGAGTGAGTAAGACCAATTATCCAAGATTGGAATTAGACAAGGAATGGATACAATATAAGGAACTGAATTATACGAAGATACATATTGTACTGGGTGCAATGCAGGCGAAAATGCAGGCCGATGGGTTGACGATGGGTAGGTTGGTTGGCTTCCTTTGTTGGTTGGTTGGTTGGTTGGTTGTTGGAGTTTTACGTCGTGGTAACATCCAAGGTCATATCGGCACAGGTACCGACTTGTACCAGTGCACACACTCATCGGAACGTTATGGTGCTGGTGGTAGCGGTAGTGGTGGTGGTGGTTGTGGTGGTGGTGGTGATGGGGGTTGGGAGGGTGGGTGGTGGTGGTGGTGTTGATGGTGTAGGTTTGGGTGATAGTGCTAGTGGTGGTGATGGTGGTGGTGGGGTGGGGGTTGGGAGGGTGGGTGGTGGTGGTGGTGTTGATGGTATAGGTTTGGGTGGTACAGCTGGTGGTGGTGATGGTGGTGGTGGGGATGGGGGGTGCCGGGGTGGGGGTGCGGGAGGGGCGGGCGGTGTTGTGATGTTGTCGGTGACCGGCCTGTCTCGTACACAGGGCCGGCTGTAACGAGGTACCAGGCCGCCATCTGTCTCAGACGGTCATGTTCCCACAGTGGCGGCATCTTGTTGCCGTCCCCGCCGTCTCCCGCCTACTGAACCCGGACCGACACACCACCCGGCACACACCTCGCCACACACACCTTCTCATACATACCTCCCATCACACACCTCCCCTCAGACACCTACCTATTCACACCGCCCCACACAAACCTTCTCACACACCTTCCCTCACACACCTTCCCTCACACACCTCCCCTCACACACCTCCCCTCACACACTGCCTCACACCACCCTATAGACACCTCCCCTCGCACACCTACCCACACATACATCCCCACACACACCTTCTCACACACCTCCTTAGACCTCCCTATACACACCTCCCCGCCCACTCCTACCCTCACACACCTGTCCCCTCACACCTCCCAGCGCACACCTCACACACCTCCCCGCACACCTCCCCTCACACGCCTCCCCTCACACACCTCCTCACACCTCCGTATTCCCACCTCCCCGCCCACTCCTCTGCCCACACACCTCCCTATGCCCACCTTCCTGCCCACTCCTACCCTCACACACCTCTCCCCACACACCTCCCAGTGCACACCTCACACACCTCCCGCCACACCGCCCTTCACACGCCTCCGCTCACACACCTCCTCACACACCTACTCGCACACACCTCCCCGAAGGCAGTCCCCTCACCCCTCCCTCCAACTTCCCTAACCCCTCCCTCCAACTTCCCTAACCCTCTCCCTCGTCACCTCCCGTTATCCACCTCCCTCACCTCTCGCGCCAATCCCCTCCCCTCACGCCTCCATTCATCCATCTCCCTCACACATCCTTCCACCCACGTTTCCTCACAACTCCCTCCAACAACCTCCCTCACACTTCCCTAACCTCCTCCCTCAAACCTCCCTCTATCCACCTCCATTACAACTCCCTTCAACAACCTCCCTCACACTTCCCTAACCTCCTCCCTCAAACCTCCCTCTATCCACCTCCATTACAACTCCCTCCAACAAACTCCCTCACACCTCCCTAACCTCCTCCCTCAAACCTCCCTATATCCACTCTATCCACCTCCATTACAACTCCCTCCAACAACCTCCCTCACACCTCCCTAACCCCCACCATCACCCCTCCCTCCAACCCCTTCCCTCACACCTCTCACACCTCCCACCGGCCACTTCCTCTGACACATCCCTCCAACCCCTTCCATCCTTCCCTCCATTAGTCCCTCCCCAACACCACCACCAGCCCTCCACACACACCTCTGCTCCTCCCTGCCTTCTACCCCTCCACTGTTTCAACCTCCCCTAACCCCGCCGCCTCCGCTGTCCCATGCACTGATTCCACTAAGCATTAGCAAACCTCTCCGCACACACCCACACACACCAACTTAAACCCACACCCGCCCTACAATCTCCTGCCTCACTCCTCACCTCCCATTCTACTGTCCATCGTCCTGTCCTCTCCCCCCTCTCCCCACCCACATTGCTCTCATATCCTGGCCATCTGCTGCACTCTCCCCCTCTCCCCACCCAAACCGCTCTCCTCTCCCGCCCATCTCCTGCACTATCTCCCTCTCTCCACCCACACCCCTCTCCTCTTCCCCCCCCCCATCTCTTTGTGTTCTCCCCATCCCCCCCACATCGGTGTCCTCTCTTGTCCATCTCCCTTGACTTCCCACCCCCCTCTCCTCCCTCTCCCCACCCACACCGTTCTCTTTCTACTGCACATCTCCCTGTACTACCCCCCCCCCCTCTCACCACCCACACTGCTCTCCTCTCCTGCACATCTCCCTGAGCCTCACCATTCTCCCCACCCACACCACTCTCCTCTCCTGCCCATTTCCTGTCCTCTCCCCTCTCCTCCCCTTCTCCCACCACACAACTCTCCTTCTCCTGCCATATCCATATCCTCTCCCCACCCACTGTATTCTCCCCTCTTCCCACCCACACCAATATCCTCTCCTACCCATTCCCTGTAACTCTCCCCCCCCCCCCTCCACCCCCACACCCTCCATCCGCTCCCACCTCTTCACGTGGCAGACCCCATCTGCTACCTGGCACCACTCTGCCTGCTGGTTCCCACGACCCGCACAGGACCCACCTCAGAGTCCCATCAGAACAACTTAAAACCACCAAAGGATCCGTGCTGAAATATACCGTCTCCTGAAGCATGAACACATCTTCTAAATTACAAAGCAAACATTCTCATCTGTGATCATTCAGGATATGGTGCGCGCGTCTAAAGTGTAGCGAATCCAGTACGGAGTATATCATATATGGGCTCTGATTTAAATATTTGAACATTAGCAGGTGCCATTCAAAAAGTTGCATAGTCCGATGGTTTAAAGTTGTTGTCATTTTCTCAGATAAATATAATAAGTTGATTGTTATAATCTAGCTTAATTTAGTTTGAAGCAACTTTTATTTTTAATGGCTAACTTTTGAGATATTTGAAGCGTGATCAGGCCAAATTGATAGTTCATCAAAGCTCTGGTAATATAGCCTTGTTCGGTAAGATGTTTATTTAAATTGACGTAGAATTCCCTTCCATGTGGCAACAGATGCGTAATAAGTGCGCACGTTTCTAAGTTTGATGTACAGCTTCAAATCTAGGTCAGTGTCTTGGTTTTGAAAATGTACGCTTTCATCCGACTATACAGTATTTTATCCTCCGACGCGAGTGATGTGTTTAGGGTATGAAGGTACAGGGGACCGCCGGAGGTGGCGACACTGGTTATGACACGTGAAGGAGGCAGGACAGTGGATTGTGTAATACTAATAATAACAATAATAATAAGAAGGAAATAATTCCCTTCCAGGCCTTTATACTCGCATAATGCATTGTACATCACATAAACATATCAACACCAGACAAGTGGTGCCAAGTGATTGCATTGCATGGTGGCGTTCTCTGTGGTGGAGTGGTTAGAGTATCTGAATTTTGTCTAGGTCAGACTCCTAATCTGAGGGTCGGCGGTTCGATTCCCCATGCCCCCAACTCTGCCAATTTGGATTTCCACTGCTGTGTATAACTTACAGCGTCATCAAAGGCCGGTTGCTCTCATACCATGTCTATGTGGTGTGGGAGGTTAAAAATCCCTTGGGTGTGTAAAAGTGTAGGCTTGGGCTTTCTATCGACCAGAAGTGGAATGAGGAAGACCAGTCGTCTATGACTGAAAGTTCCCCTGCTTAAAACAACTAATGGACCAAACAAAAAAAGAAGGAAATAATTCCCTTCTGCGCCTTTATACTTGCCTAATGCGTTGTACATCACATAAACATATCACCACCAGACAAGTGGTGCCAAGTGATTGCATTGTTAAATATACATATGCTGTCATGTGATCTTCTTGCATTATTCAGAGTGTATGTTTATTTGTCACAGTAAAAATACATTTCCACTTCCATAAGAACAGGATATATTAATCTGAAGCGGCTGTCACACCTCACCGGATTGAGCAACGGATATAATTGTCTAGTCTGGTGGTGTTTGGGCATGATAAGTATCAACATGTATTAAAATGTATCAAAATGTTGCGATATCATGTCAAAGGCCGCTGGAAGAACGGACCTGAAATGGACATTAAACATACATGAAACGGACTTGAAACGGACATGAACGGATAGCCAACAGACGGTAGGTGGCCTAAACGGACTCAAACCGGACAAGAAACTTATATGTCAATCCGGCGGCATCCATTCCAAGTTGTGTGCATGTACAAAACTTCTAATGGATCAGGACAGATATCAACGGATATCAACGGATACCAACGGATATGCAATGGATATGCAATGGACACACACCAGACTTTGCCAGGTATCAACGGACTTTGTTCAGTTTCTTTCCGTTTCCTCAATCTGACGAGGTGTGACAGAAGCTTTATGGTTTGTATATATATAAGGATAAACTACAGTGTTATGCAATTATTATATGGATGGAAAACGGGTTTAACATTCTCCGCTACTTAGACAGAACACGAGTGGGAAATAACAGGACCACTCTGGAATGATATCGTACAGAGAAGGGTTAACGGGACAATAGATACATGGCTGGGAAAGGGTTAAACCAAAATAGATAAGGTTAGAACCTGCCGCTATGACCTTTTTGTGAGGCCTGCAGGTGGGAGGGGGATGGAGGGAGCCAATAAAGACTGAGCTAGAAGGCACCGGGAGTGGGGTGGGCTTGGGGCAGGGGCAGGGGCAGGGGCAGGGGCCGGGAGCTGTCACTCAAAGTAGTGTAGGGTTGTCATTCAATTACGGCTGAAACTCTGGAACCAATAAGAGTGCAGCCAACCAGGCAGGGTCAAAAGGTTACTCTCCAAGCATATGTTATTGTATATGTGTAAGCATTGTGACAAACCTTCTGATATTTAAACCATAGCAGTTCAAAACGTTACTCTCCAAGCAGATGTTACTGTATATATGTGTAAGCATTGTGACAAGCCTTGTGATAATTAAACTCCAGCAGGTCAAAAGGTTACTCTCCAAGCAGATGTTACTGTATATCTATGTAAGCATTGTGACAAGCCTTGTGATAATTAAACTCCAGCAGGTCTCCAAGTAATTGTTATTGTATATCCGGGTACTTATTGTGACAAACATTGTGTTACTCAAACTATATCAGGTCAAACAGTTACTCTCCAAGTAGTTGTTATTGTACGTATGTGTACTCGTGATAAAGCTTGTGGTGATTAAAAGCTTCTTTATTGGAATGCTGTCATGTGATGTATGTTGCGGTTTGGTAAACTGTGACATTACTTATCAGAGGATAGAGTGTCTTACCCGTATATATAATATATAGTATATATATACATATATGTAGTGGTCTGCACTGACCTCTCAGGCAAGGAGCCGCATAGACAGGTTGGTGTGGGTAATATGGTGATATCAGGGAGCCTAGGTGGTGTAATGGTTACCACACTGGCCCGGAATGCAATGAGATCTGGGTTCGAGTCCCACTCTAGGCGCAATATTTCCCATTTTCTTCATCACCCCCCAAAACAATGGTTCTGTAATAGCTGCGCGCTGTATAGTTGTTGACCCTACCCTGTGTATGTATATGTAAGTGCATTGCCTGTATGTATGTAAGTGTATGCATTAAAAGACTTACAATTCCAGGGGACGAATGTAGTGGTCTGCACTGACCTCTCAGGCAAGGCGCCACATAGACAGGTTGGTGTGGGTAGTATCATGATATCAGGGAGCCTACGTGGTGTAATGGTTAGCCCACTAGCCCGGAATGGAAACAGATGTGGGTTCGAGTCCTGCTCTAGGAGCAATATTTCCCAATTTCATCACTCCCACGACATATATATATATATATATATATATCATTATATGTGAAATATAATTTAGTATATGCATATATATACATTGGTGGAGATCCTCATTGTATGATTTATTCTTGGGCGCAAATGGCAGCACAGTGTAGCGCCCCGGTTTAGGATTGTCCAAGTGGTGGCGCCACCTGTCACATGAAGGAGGGGCCATACATCAAGGAAGGCACCGAATCAATAATAAAGGAACAATTAAACATGTAATTCCCTTCCGTGCCTTTATGCTCACATAATGCTTATACATCACATATTGTATTTATTATTTATGATTTATTATCTATGATATTAATTATTGGTCCCCACCTTCACCGTGGATACTTCCCTGCCCAACAGCCTTGGTTATACTGTCCTGATATGACCTTAGATATTGTTACGACGTAAAATAACAACAAACCACACACCTTGGTCATTTGATGTATGGTCACGTGTCAATGCAAAGCGAAATGACGATTCTGACAAGTATAAGTTATACTTTTCAGAACTGTCAGGTCCCTTTGTAATATATATATATGATGTATAATAATTATTCAAGTATAAAGGCGCAAAAGGGAATGCTCCTTATATTATCACTCATATGTCATGTACTAATTTATGGGTGACCCCTTTTCACAGTTGGGCCAGGTGGCGCCACCATGCCCAACCCTACCAGTAGCACAAAATACTGTCACTGTCACTCGAGCACTGGACTTTTCCATATATACATATGTAGGGTCTATATAGATTATATGTATTTATATAATTTATGGACAACCATATGACACTCATATAGAGATATAATCATACTGAGTGATATACCTGATGGGGTGGCCGAATGAGTTGAGCGTCCGTCCCCTTGTAATATGTTGGGACTCGGTCGTCTGAAGCCCTAACATTACTATACTCCACAGGTGTGTTCTGACATCTGTATGTCAGTCCCCACTTGGAATTACTCTCTACAACTCACATGGAAGAAAGGAAGACAAGTTGTGCAAGATTGACAGTGAAGAGGTTGTGCTTTATTGGCATTAACTCCTGTTCACCTACTAGCGACCGATCACACTCATTCCTTACCAACTGCCCACACAGATCCGCATGACTCTTGATTGTGTATATCAGAATCAGTGCCTACAGCCGATTGCACCTGAGCCCAAAGCTTGTTGCACACAGCTCAGTGTCTTTGGAATAGATGTTGCTTGTTTGAGTGTAGACATTGGAGAGAGCCAGCTGTTGCATATCCATTGATATCCATTGATATCCGGCCCGATCCATTAGAAGTTTTGAACATGCACAAAACTTGGAATGGATGCCGCCGGATTGATGTATAAGTTTCTTGTCCGTTTTGAGTCCATTTAGGCTGCATACCGTCTGTTGGCTATCCGTTGGGGTATGTGTGTCAGGTATAAGGAATGCAGGGGACTGGGCTCACACAGCCAGCCAATCAGACACCCTCTACAACCTGGATGGGCGACACCCTTTTAACAACAAAAAATGTGTATTGAGGCTGTATTTATACTGTCCATAGCATATAAGCCCAGGTACCCAGGCTTGTTTTCAATGCTGGCCAGTTGTAGTGTTGGTGTTATCTTACCACACCGTAGCTGCTGATAAGGTATTTGATTGCCTGCATTTCAGTAGCAGATAGATAATTGGTTGGTATGGTTAATAGCCTATGTTAGTTTTTTTAAATTTTCTTGGCATATATGTATTATTTTATTTTGCTCTACACTTATTACTAGACGTGCCTACTCCTCTTTACATATCATAGGCTTGTATATAGCTGTGTGGTGTTCTTGTTCCTTTATACCGTTTGGGCATTCCACACCTTGGTAGCCATTTCCAGCTCGCTTCTCTCATGAGCAATTATTTGCTCTAGTAGCCCCTTATGGTTACATGGTGATTATTTAGTATATGTAGATATGTTGGAGCTTGTTTTGTGTTGGGGTAGGCTATTCTAGGGCGATCCAAAATAGGGAAAGACTGCTAGGTCGGTGTTTGCAGTTAAGGGTGTTCTTGGCTCATAGATGTTTGAGCTTGTTTTTGTGTTGGGTTTGGCTATCCAATGTCGATCCGAAATACGGAAGGGCCGTTAGATAGCTAAATGTTTAGGTGTTATTTGTTTTATTTTCTGATCACCCTTGTAGTGGATGCAAATACTATATTAGTTTTGTTGTTTTTGTTTTACAACTACTTATGAAATAGCCTACTCTACATTTATAGGCTTGTACATGGTTTGTAGCTGTTCGTTATCTACTGAGGGCGGTCCAGATTACCCCCTTGGGGCAACCCAGTTTCAGGGCCGTGACCTATTACATGCCCTTCTCGGTTTTGCCCCAGGGTGTTTTCAGCGTTTCGCTATTTTACATATATATTGTTGTATGTTTTCAGATCACCCTAATGGCGAGCAGCTGTCACTCAATCCCAGCTGCAGGTGGTTTGCATAATCTATGCAGGATGGCTGGGTGTGCTTGTCCATCGGTCCCGTGGTAATTTATACTGTTTGTTGTGTTTTAAATTTTAACTGATCTACCTGTTTTGATATTTAGTGTTTGTGGGAGGAGGGGAGACTGGAATACAATTGCCAGGATCCTCATGATAGTAATGAGTATTACGAGGATTAACTGCGACGGCCAGCAGTAATTCTTCGACGTGACATCACGCAGAAACCAGAAACCCACACCCGGCATTCGAGGGCGGCAAGCAGACGACAATTGTCCGCGGTTGACTTCTTATCAAATTATCGCCTCACTCGCGGCGCCGCTGCCTTTTCTTTGCACTCTGCCTGACCATCTTTGAAATGAATGTCAAATCTCCCAACCCCCAACCGTCAATAAATTCCCCCACGTACCCCACTTCTCTCACCCCAGCCTACCCCGGAACCTTACCCACAAATGGTCTCTGAGTATGATTGTCGGTTGATTGTTTAGTTGTTTCCTTCTTCTTCTTTCGATCGGTCAATAATAAAATGACTGCAGCGGTTTTGCTTAGTCAAATAGTGCCGGCGGGTTTTCCGCTTGTTCCCCGCATTGGCAATCTATCATCCGCCTCGCTGGAACAAGCGAACGTCCCAAGCAAAGACTTCCGGGATCAACCTAAGAAGGTCCACTTCAGTATGCAGCAATTGTATTCCGAATGGCTGTCCGTTGGTTAGCTGTAGCAGGGACTTACGGTGCATAGTCCGATGCTTTTGAGTTGCTGACATTTTCTGAAAAATATAAATATTACGATGATTGGTATAATGTACCTTACTTTAGTTTGAAGTAATTTTGATTTGACATGTAGTTATCTGAATGTCCACATATTGAAACTACAGTAAAAGCTCCCGACCCGACCAACTCCACATATCAACCACTCCCCTATATCGATCGCTTTATTTGGGTCCCAAAAATACCATTGTAACCATATTCTCACTCCCGAAACCGACCACCTCCTGACATGGACCACTTAAGGCGGTCGCAAGGTCGGTCGATTTTAAGAGGTTTTACATCGATCTATAGAATATTGAGGCGGTCATCTACAATAGTGATATCATAGTGCCTTGCTAAGATTAAGAAACATTTCCGTGGTTCAGCTGACTGTCACATAAAGAAGCATGGGTGGTTGCTGGAGGTTTACGTTTCTGGCAATATTTAAGGTCATATCCGGAAAGGTACCAACTTGTGACAGTGTACACTCATGGTGCCTTAATAGTGCTGCCCCACTGGCAGACCAGAGCACTAGCACAATGAACTGGTATCACATTATCCTGACACTGAGCCACCAACCAGCCCTTGCCCTATCCTAATAATGCTGAGCGGCTGGCTAGTAAGTACCAATGTTAAAGTTATTGGTCTGATTCGACCAGAATTCGAACCCGTGGGTTCGAATGCCACGATCTGCCAAAAAGGGAGAGGGACGCTCATCTCGTTCCGCCATTCCGTTTGGTATTAAAGAAGTAAAATACAGGTAAAGGAAGCGTGGATCCCACTACTGGTCAGTTCACTTGAAAGTGCCTGAGGCAAGTTCTATGTTTGTAGTATATGGAGAGTAAGGAGTCGGGCTGTGGCTGGAAATATCATGCATGTTGTCAGCTAGCTACGGAGTGAGGCTGGTATTGGCGATTTGTTAGTGATGCCAGAAGAGACATGCAAATTGGCTGACAAATCAGTGAAGAGGAATAATCAGTACGCCACCTGGCGGTTGTCCGAAAAGGAGGCCCTTGTCAGTAAGCCACATAATACAAACAGTCTGGTACAAATCTCATACTTTCAGTAATTTGTTGGATTGGCATTTACAGGGCTTTACACTTCTTACCTGAACGCTTCATAAATAGTCGAACAATCCATGGTAGTATAAACAGCAACTTGCCTATTTAACTCTATCATACCAACTATTATATTAATGCCATATATGTTTGAACAATCGTGTAAACAGCAAATAGCCTATTTAACTCTATCATACCAAATATTATAATAATGTCATATATGCTTAGACAATCTTGTAAACAGCAAATTGCCTATTTACTCATCAGAACCTACTACATACTTATATTACTACCATACATATAGTTCAACAATCTACGATTGCATAAGCAACACATTACCTATTTAACTCAGTTTTAACTAAAAGCATATAATACTGCCACATATACTCTGAATACCCAAATTATTGTGTAAAGACTCATGACTTGAAACAATGGCCAAAAGTGTTTTCACATTTACCAAAATAACCTATTCGGCGGCACTTACATATATTTAGCAAAACCGAACAGAAACCACCAGTAACTCTCCCATATCCCACGCTCACCCAGCCGTCTTCGTCAGTGAGTGCCTCTGTATGGTGACCACGCAGGGCGGCGAGTCACCTGGCGTGTCAGGGTTACACCGCTGCAGAGATAAAATGGAATTTACGTCAATCAGGTCCGACAGGGGGCGCGGCGGACAGAACCGCTAGGGCGGCGCTCCGATGTCCAACGCACCGCGGGCAATCCAATTTGGGCGCCCAAATTGCTCGTCGCATGATGGTACCAAGACATGTCCAAGACTGTAATCAAATCAAATGTAAATGTAATTTGGGGCTAACGGTGTGGGCGACGGCAGGGGTGATGCATTGCCGCCACACAGAACGTGACATAAGCGAGGTTAAGGCGTGCCAAAGCAGATGGTGGGCTGAAGATGCACATTACGCAGCGGTGAATGGTTTAAAGAGCATCCTGCTCTCCACTCTCTGAGGCCGTGCCGCCCCTCCCAGCTAGCAGCACCTTTTACATGTAGCACCATAATGTTGGAACATAATTCAGTAAAGGCGTCATCGACAAAAAATGACGAAAGACTGCAAATGATCGGAGGATAGCAGCATTAGTTTGGTGAGGCGGGTGTGTGTATCTGTGTGTGGATGGGTTGATAAGTGATTTAGGAGGTGTTATTTATAGATGGCTGTCCATTTCAGCTCCCAGTTGAGTCTAGTGTTTCCCATATGGGCCCACCTGGAACTGCAACCATCACTTCTAATGGGAGAGTAATGGCAGCTCCCCTCAGAGTCTCTTCTGTCCTCTTCTAGCCCTCACTTTTAATGCTTAAAGCTGCACAGTCCGATGGTTTTCAGGTTTTGTGATTTTTCTGAGATAATTATGTTAAATTGTTTGGTATAATTTGGTATAATTTACATTACTTTATTTGGAAGATTTGATGTGCAAGCATTTGAAGTTAATTTAGAAACGAATGCCAACCCTCAAACCTCATAGACTGCTGCAGCCACAAGTTCTATTACATTGACTCAATATCGCCTCCAAGTGGCAACATATTCTTAATAAATACATCACTATCCTAATTACATATGAGGAGTTCAGGTGCAAAAACCCCATAAACACCAATCTAAAAGTGCCAATCAACATTGCTGTCAAACCTTCAAAAGGTTACCCTTTTGCATTTCTATTTTGTTGGTTCATTCCTGCCTAACCATCCCATCAATAGACAAGGGGAATCAGCGGCAATTAAAATTACACTCAGGCACAACTCTTTTATTTTAATTCAATTTTTGGATTGGCGTTTACTGGGTTTTGCCCTTGAACTTTTCATATGCAGAATCAAATCTAGATGACTGTTTTGCTTTTAAAGATCTAATGATGTATCCGACTATGCAACGTTGTTGTTGGACATGTTGGCCGAGGCTAACATGGGTTAATTTACTCACGAGGCTATGTCTATTTCTGTCTTCCTGGGGCCTGCCCGCTCCTCTACTCTTCACTTTCTCGCTGCACACCCTGCAGTGCACTTCGCCTTCCCTGCCCACCCACCCTCTAACTAGGGGGTGAGCGCTGATTCATCTTCCTTCGCCTCTCTCCTGGTGCTCGCTAATGAACTCTGAGGTCTCGCCTCGTTCATGCTCCTGTCAGCAATTGATGAACATTCGTCTCCCTATCACCCACTAGCCATGAAACTGCTCAGCCTCTGTGGTGACGATTACTTTTAATAAATTCTTCAACAATCACTTTTATCCTCTTTCTTCTGTTAGCCGAGTGTACTGAATTAATTCCAACATTGTCATTTAACATAAGCTTCAAGAGAGCCATAAGGGCAATACGTTGTCAATGTCCGACAAATATTGCAGCGATGATATAATGACTGTGATATCAGGATCTAATAGTGTCCCTATTGCAAAGAATATGCAAGACTAGTTTGACAATATCAAACACGAAGAAGGTGTTGATTGTAACTATGCAACGTCACCATGTTAGTGGACACCAGAGGTGGTGGCCGAATCGGGAACAGTGCCGGATTCCTGTGCAGCAGGCCGAGAGTGTGAATCTTGGCCGAGTCAAACCAAGGACTTACAACAAACATTATTATTGTATCTAGTACGTAAGTGAGAAGAGAATACAATTAGTTTGGTTGAGCTATCTCTGGCTGGACCCTCCTTAAAAGGCCCCTCCACTTGATTAAATTCAAAATTACGCGCTAGTGAGACATATAGTTGGGGAGCATGCGCGCACATGACCCTCCTGAGTATGTAGCTTCCTCGTATTGGGAGCATTGAGCTGGTAGCCAAGGCGCAAGTCAAGTGAGCAGTTGACAAGCAAGCAATTACAAACATAGGAAGTACCCCCTCCGGAGTGCATGTCGGCGGGCTGACCTGACGTACAAAGGTACACAATAACACCACTCAGTCATATATCGACTTTATATCGGGTGGCTCGCAGGCACCAATGTATTACAACCACTGAGTCGCATATCGCCCCCTTACTGGCCCGCATACCCATAATTAACCATATGGCTCATATAGCACCACAAAGACGTAGATATTGGTTAATAGCAGACAAGCAATGCCGCTGGACTCCAATCCAAATAATATTCGCATAACAAGTTATACAACATGATACATGTCGGTACTTAGCATGATATGTCATAGTTGGCATTACTAGGATAGGGCTAGGAGCGGGCATTTCAATATCAACATACTGTAACTTAGTGGAATATTGGGTCATGGTACCAGAGACGTGATCTCCCAGTACGGCAGCACTATACAATCACCATGAGTGTGCCCTGTCACAAGTTAGTATATGTTCTGATGTGACCACCTATGTGTGCTGGGATGTAAACTCTCCCAAACCAATAAGGAAACTGTGAGTGAGATAAGGCTGCTTATATGCATTAACTATTTTTTGTTGTTGGCACATTAGTTGTTTAAAAAGGGGACACTTCAATTGCGAACAATTGGTCTTCCTCATTCCACTGCTCCTTGCCCTATCCTAATAATGCTGAGTGCCTGGCTAGGAAGCAACAAGTATCAATTTGAACCCACAAACCCACGGTCTACCAACACGGGAGACGGACGCTCTAACTCATTTGGCTATCCCACCTGGTCAATGCATCAGACAATGATACTCCTCTCCAGTTTTGCTTTAAGTAACTTGCCATTGGTATCGATTACTAACTTGGCTCGGTGAGAGAATCGGTAGAGCGCGGTCCTCGCGTGCGGGAGATCGGGAGTTTGGTTCCCGCTCGAGTCAAACCGATGACTTATATCATGTATACTTATCACTTCCTAGCCAGGAACTCAGCATAATTAGGATAGGGCCAGGAGTTGTTGGCTCAGTGTTAGGAAAATGTGAATGAGTTAGATATGAGGTCATGGTGCTGGCGGCCTGGTCTCCCGGTAGGGCAGCCCTATAAAGTCACCATTAGTGCTCACTGTCGGCACCCGTCCTGGAATTACCTTAGACGTAAACGAACAAATAAGCAAAACAATATCCATTAATATATCCCACTCAAGCATTATCTTGATGGATTGCTTGTACTATACATATACAACTGGTCATCAATGTATCTCTCAACCAATGGTGTCTTGTCATAGCTGGTCTTATGGCATTCAATGGACGGTTAAATAAAACAAAGACAACAATTGTTTGCAGATGCAAAGGGTTCACCAAACATAGAGCATGTTCAAGACAGGTACTATTGTAGCCATATGTTTTGATATGCCTCATGCATTACTAGACAGATACACCTCAAACCCAGTGCACTGCGCATGCCTGACACTCCAAGAACCAGAAAAAAGACGAAGCACCTAACAGCTAGCATTATGGTCCGTTATCAACACATTTATATTCAAATTAGCTCTGCTGAGGACAGCGCGACAGTTTCCACTGTCTCTAACACAATTTGCGCAAGACGAAGGAAGCCTATTCAAGTTCTAATGTGAGATGAGAAATAAGAAGGACAATGGAACTTAGGCAGCATATCGTGATAGACCTTTAGGAATAAAACATGGCACGCGAGGGGGCAAAGATTTGCCCGTCTGTAATAAGACAGTCTGACAGTAAGATACTCTCCATCATTCGACAGTTTAAGTTGTGTCCTTCTTCTTCACGTAAATGTAAGGAGTTGTGAATACATTATAATCATTTTAACTGTACTCGAAGTGACTAGTATTTTAAAGAGTTACATTCGGAGATATTGGAAGTGAAAACATCAATAGTAAATATAGGTCTGCACATCAACTTTCTGAGTATCGTATAAAGGCCCGGTGACATACACCTCATTGAACGTAGTTGAACGTGGTCGAAAGTAGGATAACTTAAAGTGGGTCAAACGTGGTGTATGTAGGTTAAAATATGGTGAGGTTTTGGTACAGATAAATACGTTACGGTATGGATAACTTATTTATTTTGGCCACATCATTCGTCAGAGTTCAATATACCGTACATTGTTGGAAGGGAAGGTAAATGGCAGCAGAGGGAGAGGGAGACCAAGAACATCATGGTTTACAAATATTTCACAGTGGACAGGCTTGAATTATTCACAGTCTATCAGAACAGCACACCATCGGGACAAGTGGAGAACCATTGCATCCAACCCTCGACTAGAGGACGGAACTATTGATTGATTGATTGATGGATAAATACATTACAGTACGGATAAATACGTTACATACTGGATGCCAGTACGTCCAACTATGTGCCCTAGTATGCTAGAGTAGGCTAGAGCAGGCTAGAGTATGCTAGAGTATGGTAGTGTATGCTAGATTATGCTAGAATACGCTACATTACATTACCATCAGGGATGCAAATTCAGCCTCTAATATAGCGCTCTTTTGAACATGTCCAAAGATTAAATTGGAACTCACAGCCCACCCACATTATTAAAAAGGAGAAGTATGGATGCTAGTAGGTTCAACTACGTTCAACTACGTTCAACTATGTTCAACTATGTTAGCCTCCACTAAATTCAACTATGTCCACAAATGTGTATGTGACCGGGCCTTAACTTAGCTGCGAGACATCCCAGGTATTACTTTTAATAGTAAGTATACACTTATAAATGTAAACGATATCAACGTTGGATATGTAGGTTCAATTCTAAGAAATGAATTGGTTTAGAAAAGTGCATACTTTCATTTGCCTATAGGCATACTTCTTTACTTCCACACATACTATGTTCGTTGTTTTGTTTGTTGTTGTTTTACATCCTAGCAACATCTAAGGTCATATCAGGATGGGTACCGACTTGTGACAGTGCACACTCATAACGACTTCATAGTGCTACCCCACTGGGACACCAGACCACCAGCAGAATGACCTGATATCCCACTCAGTCAGAGTATCTTGACACTGAGCCAACCAGTCCTTGCCCTAGCCTAATAATGAAATGACAAGTATCAATGCTTAGGTCATTGGTTTGATTCGACCAGGATTCGAACCCACAAACTCATGGTATCGGATCTCCCGATCACCCATCACAGGAGGCGGACGCTTACTCATTCGGCCGCCCGGTCTGGTCACAGACTATGTGCATTGATTTCAATCAAATGACAGCATCATCATATGAAGTCACTAGTGACAAATATAGTAACTTGAGACCTGAATACAGGATGCGGTCTCCGAACCGGTAGAGCGCAAGGTCGGGAGTTCGAATCCTAGCAGAGTCAAACCCATAACTTATACAATTGATACTTGTCGCTAACTATTCTGACAATCGGCATTACTAGGAAAGGACAAGGGCTGGTTAGCACGGTGTTAGGATAATATGACTGAGTGAGGTATTGGGTCATGGTGCCAGCAGATTGGTCTCCCAGTGGGGCAGCAGTAGAAATATCCAAGGGGTGAGCACTGTGGCAAGTCAGTACCC
The DNA here is from genome assembly GCA_030323885.1 of Branchipolynoe longqiensis. Taxonomy (NCBI): domain Eukaryota; kingdom Metazoa; phylum Annelida; class Polychaeta; order Phyllodocida; family Polynoidae; genus Branchipolynoe; species Branchipolynoe longqiensis. The sequence goes on along the minus strand of CM059194.1, from coordinate 3,859,100 downwards.
GTCGTGACCTTTGATTTTGCTAGGGTGTAAAACAGCAACACATAAACAAAACATTACGTGAATAATAAAGGAAAGTAAGCGTGATTGATCCACTCTTGTGTTGCTATATTTGACTGAGTTGGGCACCAGTTTCCTGACCTAGATGTCATGGGGTTCGAACACACGGGGGTAAATTGTGGCTGAGTCAGAACCAATGCCTTTACAATGTATGCTTGTCGCTACCAATCATTAGGCTCAGTATTAGTCGGTTAGGGCGAGGAGCAGTGGATGGATGAGAACGAACGACTGACTGCCCATCAGTCAAATTTAACCTGAATAATCAGCAAATCTGGAAATAAACTAATTAAATGATGGGGATGGAAGGGTGACTTACCATAAGGCCCGCATGTTGATGTTCAATCCATTTGAAAGTATTCCGCCTACCCATTAAGGGCACGCATTTGGCAAGTACCAGAGAGTAGCGAATAATAGAGCAACTGGCCGTTAACAGGTTGCAAAGTATTCTGATGTACCTCAACCACCCTCATGGTAGAGGCATTGATGATGATGATGATGATGATAATGATGATGAGTACACATTAGAACTACAGGATACGTGCACTCATATCCACCATGAAGTAGTTCATTCATTGCGCCAATAGTGCCTAATACAGTCATCTTATTACTCCAACAAGAGGAGATGGTCGAATCAGTTGAGCGTCCGTCTCCTGTTTAGGGAGATCAGGGGATCCGAACCCATGGGTTTGTGCATTCGAACGCTGGTCGAGTCAATACAATGCCTTAAAAATTGGTACGTGTTGCTTCCTAGCCAGGCATTTGGCATAATTAGGACAGGGCAAGGACTTGTTGAGTCAGTGTCAGGATAATGTGACTGAGTGGGATATGCTGCTGGCTGTCTGGTCTCTCTGTGCAGCAGCACTATAAAGACACCATGAGTGCGCACTGTCACAAGTCGGGAACCGTCCTGGTATGACCTTAGATGTTGCTAGGACGTAAAACAACAATAAAGTATCCCAACTATCTGCCCCAGGGCCTTATCCCTATCAATAAGCATTGCTTTTTCACTCCAGGTCATTTTCAGATTTTCATCAGGCCTGTTATGTCGTTGCCATATCCAATACTTTCTGATTGCGTTATTTTTGTTTAAATTCCCTCCTCCGGAGACGTCCAAATGCAGAATGGGGGCATTTCAATTTAAATCAATTACCCTCTCTCGCTTTTGAGACGGGATGGCCAAATGAGTTGAGCGTCTGTCTTACAATGGCTTACAAATTTATACTTGTTGCTTCCTAGACAGGCGCTCGGCATCATTAGGATAAGGCAATAACTGATTGGTTCGATGCCAGAATAATGTGACTGAGTGGCATATCAGGTCATAGTGCTGGTGGCCTGGTATCCCAGTGGTGCAGCACTATGAAGTCGCCACGAGTGCGGACTGTCACAAATCGGTCCCCAACCTCAAATGACCTTAGATATTGCCAGAACGTAACACCCCAACAACTAACCAACTCTCTCTTTTGATATGCACTTTTTTTAAAGTGGTTAGCGTTTTAAATTCCATCCTTTTAGATTATGTGATCCGCCTCCTACTAAGACTTGGCTTGATTGGGCGCCTTTACCTCCTCGGATATCAAGAAGCCTTCCAAATGAGGAGAGTCTGAATCTGTGGCAATACCTTCATCCTGGTATGTATCTATACAGTGCCACCATCATTAATACCTGATATGCTACTCAGTTGTGTTATATTCACCCTGGACACAACCCGTTGTTGTTAATTTACTACGAATAACAAATGTCGCAAAAATCCCCATACCAACGAGCCGGGGAGTGAAGAAATACTCCCTCCTTGATAGCGTGGCAAACACATGGAATAGGCTTCCACTTGAAATAGTTTAAGCTCCATATGTAAATGTTTTGAAAAACAGATGTTGTACATTTTGGACTCAGTATCACTATAGTCAGTCCTCGCCGCATGACCACTAGAACTATGACAGGTCATATATAGACATACCGACCTACAGTACCTGATCTCGCAGTGGGAGAACCACTATAAAGTCGCCATCAGTGCGCACTGTCACAAATCATTAGCCATCCTGGTGCGACTTAAGATGTTGCTCGGACGTAAAACAACAAACAAGCATCACAGAAAACAATGCTTTATCTCACAGTGGGATAAACTCTATAAAGTCGCCATGACTGCGCACTGTCACAAGTTGGTGCCCATCCTGATATGACCTTAGATGTTGTTAGGAACTAAACCAAACAAACAAAATCAGATACCCAACTGTTCACCTAAATCCTCTTTTGCTCCTAACCCTGTCGTATGCACTCACGTGTATTCCGTTATTTCACTAACTCTACCGCGTCCATTATTTATTTCCTTCTGTTAGAGCTAGCTAAATGACTAATTGTTGCCCTCCTCTCCTCATTAACGTCACACCCCCTAACAAAAAAAGGCGGGGGAGGGGGGCAGCCATTGGAAACTGTTCCCGGTTTCCCATTAAACTGGAGGCACATAAAAACCTTATCATTTCCGGCTACCGTTTCTTCGTCTGTTGTTTTTGGTGTCGTTGTTTGCTTTTATTGATTTCTTCTTTTGTTGTTGGTATGTTGGTGTTTTTTCTTCTTCCCCATTTTGTTGGTCTTTAGCTTCCTTTGCCGGTTGCCCTTTCGTGCGCCCTGATGTCCGTGTGGTTTTGCTCCAGCCCAGCAAAGTAATTAGTCATTGTGATGGATTGCTTCCGTCTCCAGAGCCACCCCCCCTCCCCCCCCCCACACACACACATACGCAAGTATATACATACCTACAGACTGCTACACACACTGGCGCACATACACATATCCACACTCACACATACCCACACCCACTCACACACACCTGCGCACACACCACTACACACCCTCACAACCCACAGGCTAACCACCGACATACTAAAACACACACTGGCGCACACACATACCCACCCACCCACACACACACATAGTGACATACACAGAAGCACAGTGTACCGGTACTGTAGGTTGAGTGGGAATTACAATTGTTGTTGTTGTTGGCTAAGGTTTCCCGTCCTAGCAAGATATAAGGTCATATACACAAACAGTACATGCACGCATATAAATCCTCTAGCGCACACGCATAGCACACATTCATAAACACATTGGCACATCAAAATATGATCTACTGACATAATAATACATCATCACCATCATGCTGTTGGTTGCGATGCGACAAAGACTGCTTTCATTACTGAACTGCCGCTCTCCATTTAATGTACATTTCATGAAAGCTGCCTGCAAAAGTGTTGAAGTGCTGCAGGCTCTTGCAAGTTACCAGCAGCACTCTCTTGGGGAGCAAATAGAGGTTTCACACCAGCAAGAACATGTCAAGACAGGCGCAACATTATTTGTCCCTGCAGTGGCTGGTAAGGAGATGTTGGGAGTTTGATACATCAACCGCCCTTAATGCTGCCACAGTGACACGGTTTTCTGTTTAGGGTTTGCTCCCTTAGCCTTCGCTTCTGTCAAGAACATGTATCACAAGGCAGTGCTTTACAACTCTGCAAGGCAGGTGTGTCAAACTCCCTGAGGTATTGCTATACCTGCAATACCAAGTACAAGCTGGCAAAAGACCAAGCAGGGTTCAGGTTGGGTGGAACTCATCAGCTTGCAAAATAGCAGGTGGAAAATCATGGATAACACATATTGTGACAGCAACCTACGCACATATACGACACTCACCCTGGATAGTGGAGGGAACGTCTGTGCTGTATGTATTTCCCGGTGTGCAGATCTGTCAGTAGTATGCCTAGCTTCAGCAGGCCACACTGGAGAGCTGGTTGTCACAGGTCGTCCGTCATTGCTGTCTGTCAACAATTCCCACCGGTGTCAGGGACGATGGTCCCTCCCACAAGGAGGGGGTCACTGTCAACGCCTCTGAATGGTTTCTGTTTGGAGATATGGCTCTCTGGAGTGGCCGTCATTGTCATCTGGTGGAGAAACTAAGTTCAGTCCCACTGGATATATGGCTGGTTGATTGGTTGGTTGTTGGAGTTATATGTCCTGGCAACATCTAAGGTCATATCAGGACGGGGATAAATGGTTGTTTCGAAAAAAGCTACCACCCGACCTAATGGAGATGTGGCAGCAGGAATCTACGCTGATGTGTATTATACAATTCTGGTATTGACATGCAGCAGAATATGAATTATTATGGTATGAAAGGGCCAGGAGGGGCCAGCGGCTACTGGATGTCGCGTCGGTCAAGCTCTCATCATATTTTTGTAGTTTTACAATGCTGGTATACAGTTGTTTCTTGGGTTGGTCTTTACTGACTCACGGTAGGCCGCTGGCCCCTTGTGGCCCTCCAAACTACTGTCAGATTTGTGTGGTAGCAGTACATATAGCGGCCCTTCGTGCGGGCTGTCTCTCTGGCTCTCAGCAACTTCAATGAAATCCAAGAGTAGGCTTATCGGCCTGGGCGGTCTGCCATCCGTGTTAGAGGGGCTGGATGAGGCGGTTGCCAGAGACGGTGTTTGTGACATGTAGTGCGCCATCGCTATCTGGTGAGCAAGTGACCATCTTCTCCCTTGGTGCCTCTGTGGCGGTTAATCAGGGTAATTAGTCCCCTTAGGTCACACCTGCGGGTGTGTGACTTACTGCCCGGTGGTGTGGTGCCTAATTGAATTAGGTGTCGGTGGTGGCCAGGCTTTGAGGTCAGTGGCGGTATGCCCGTCACCTTTGCACATCATTTTTTGTCATTATTCAGGGCTAGCAAGTAACTGGAATCATTATTAATTGCATATTATTAGCATTATTAATACTGTTGTGAGCTACAGTCCCATATCTAGAAAATAACTGTAAACATTATTAAGCGTACACAATTATTATTAATAATAGTGTGATTTCCACTCCCATATCTAGAAAATAATTGTAAACATGATTAAGCGTACACACTTATTATGAATAATAGTGTGAGTTCCACTCCCATATCTAGAAAATAACTGTAAACATTATTAAGCATACACATTTATTATTACAACTAGTGTGAGCTACACTCCCATATCTAGAAAATAAATGTAAACATTATTAAGTATACACAATTATTATTAATAATAGTGCCAGTTCTACTCCCATATCTAGAAAATAACTGTAAACATTATTAAGTATACACAATTATTATTAATAATAGTGCCAGTTCTACTCCCATATCTAGAAAATAACTGTAAACATTATTAAGCGTACACAATTATTATTAATAATAGTGCGAGTTACACTCCCATATCTAAAATATAATTGTAAACATTATTAAGCATACACGATTATTATTGATAATAGTGTGGGTTCCACTCCCATATCTAGAAAACAACTGTAAACAGTATTAAGCGTACACAATTATTATTGCTAATAGTGTGAGTTCTACTCCCATATCTAGAAAATAATTGTAAACATTATTAAGCATACACAATTATTATGAATAATAGTGTGAGTACACTCCCATATCAAGAAAATAAGTGTAAACATTATTAAGCGTACACAATTATCAGTAATAATAGTGTGAGATGCACTCCCATTTCTAGAAAATAAGTTTAAACATTATTAAGCATACATAGTTATTATTAATAATAGTGTGAGTTTTACTCCCATATCTAGAACATAATTGTAAACATTATTAAGCGTACATAATTATCAGTAATAATGGTGCGAGCTCCACTCCCATATATGGTGGGGATTCTGACTAGGCTGACCCTTGCTTTGTCAGAAGGCCCAGCAGGGGGGTGGGATGTTGCCAATGGTGGACCATCAAACGACCCACAGTTGCCCGCCCTAAAACGGAGGTGATGTATTACCCATCCGCACAGTGGTAGTTCACTTTTACACCCGTCCTAATTAGAATACACGGGGATATGGTCCCAGAGACTCAAGTACCTAATGGGGCTGTCACACTACGACGTAACGACGTCAACGTAGGGAGAACGTGAAGAACGTTGAACTTCTCGGCGTAGTATGCAAATTTGGGCACAAGTTGAACGTGGATGCAGCGTAGTGGACGAGAACGTAACGTTGGTAAAGCGTAGTGATACCGTCAGTCACGAGAGAGGACAACGTCACTACGCTCACGGAACGTTATGAACGTTATTCCATCGCCAGAAGAACGTTACATGACGTTAGCTATGTAATGAGACGTTGAACGTACGTTGAATGCACGTTCTCCTGACGTTTTCCTGACGTTCTCCTGACGTTTTCCTGACGTTCTCCTGACGTTCCCATTAAGCCTCGTAGGCTTTTGCACTTGGTTTAATGTGGGTCAACGTAGTGGAAGGTAGTGGAAGGTAGTGGAACGTAGTTGAACGTAGTGAGCAGCGTTGAAATAACGTCCGTTTAACGTCATTGACGTTCACTGAACGTGAACAGAACGTACGGCGAACGTAAACCCTTACGTTCGCCCTACGTCCAAAGTTTTGAACATGTCCAAAACCTTGACGCAACTCGACGTAACACGACGTAATGTGACGTGGCTCGACGTCATTCTAACGTCATGTTGACGTCATCATGACGTAACTCAACGTCATGACGAAAAATGATCACGTTAGGCTCACGTTGGCTCGTCACGTCATAGTGTGACAGGGGTATTAGGGGGACCCGTCCTCATTAGTTACCTCCTAGGAGCATATAACCCCGGTCATAACATCATCATAAAACTCACAATTGCCTAAGCTACTCAAGTGTTCAGAACCCAATCCTTTGCGTGTCACAGGATTGTCATTCAATCCTACTCTGCTTCGGGTGAACATTATATTGAGGTGAAATGCTGCAATCCGTAACCTTGATAGCAGCTTGACTATTGGCTGGGTGGACATCAGCGTTGGTGTCTCGTAAATGAGCTATTACGTCTCAAACATGCTCTCTTATCGACTATCTGTCCGTGCGCCCCAGAGTTAGTCCCGAAGCCCTGGATCTGTTGCGGGGCTTTTAGACCACCCTATAGACAAAAAGGGTCAGGAGGTTGTGCTATGGAAATAAGCCCATGTATTTGTAATATGATATTATATCCTAAATATATAAATATATTGTTGTAACATTAATTCACTAAAGCCGATTACTTTTGAAGTGAAGAATTAATTAAATCATGTAAAGAATTAATTAAATCATGTAAATTAATATAACTTGAATCTGGTGCATTCAATGGCCACCACCTTCTTTTTGTCTTTACTGTGTCCCATTTTACCAACTCTATGCCATTAAATATGAACAGTGGACCCTGGAACTCAGAGTTACCAATCCTGTTTATACCAAAGCAGATATAGTTGTCATTCACCGATGTTGTGTATACGGCTGAATCCTTGATTGATGTTCCCCTCTGAGCCCCAGTAAGTGTCAACACAACAAACGTGCTAACATGACACCAGTATTAGCCACTACCCAATACATCCCACCAGTTAAAGTTGCATAGTCCGATGGTTTTTAATTTCTGTATTTTTTCTGAGATAAATATATTAGTATCACTAGTATCAACTTTACTTTAGTTCAAAGTTACTTTTATTTTAAATGGTAAGCTTTTTATATATTTTGAGTGCAAACATGGAAATTTAGTTTTGGCAAGCTTGACAAAACTCTGACACCATAGACTTCTGCAGTAACAGGTTCTGTTAAATTGACTCAGTATTGCCTTCTATGCAGAAACAAATGTTTGATAAGTGCATCAGTATCTAAGTTACATATAAACACAGCAGTATAAACACAGCATCAACAACAACAAAAAAACAACAAAAAGTTAGATATGTACCATAAAATCTAGATAATTGGTTTGGTTTTGAAAATTTGATATTTCATCGGACTATGCAGCTTTAAGCTTGTGACATATATCGGCAAAATCTGGAACTACTCTTGTAGGGTACATTCCCCAACTGCCAATGATTTCACATGCTATATCTCCATAAATAATGCTTGGACAAATAATAAAATGCTTGATTATATTCAGATATTCATGTCGCAACAGGATTCAAGCTCTCATCCTTGAAATCTATATTACAACAAGATAACCACATTGTATTTTTCTTCTGGAATTTCCTGCTGCTCTTTTCATGTATTACCCTCCTCCAGTTAAGCTACTGACATCTGTCGTCAGAATCTGGAACTACTCTAGTCGGGTAGTTTCCAGCTTAAGTGGCGGGGTCAATTGACTGTCAACCATCCCGATTGGCCAACTGAATGCTACTGCTCTATTCTTGTCCAATAAGTGTTACTACGACGTCATACTGTAACATTCTCCGATTAAGTATATATTGAGTATCGAGATGGCTAAATAAGAAACAGTACTCCCTTTATAATGCTCACTACAGGGGAGGGAAGCAGTGCCCCTTTGAGCAGAATCCCTCCCCCTTATCTTGCCCAGCCACACTGTATCTGTCATGTTAGGTAATCCCACGATAGCCAGGTGGTGGCCAGAGCCGGGTGGGAGGGGGTTGAGTCCTTAAAGCAGCCAATGGTGAACTATGTTAGGAAGAGATCATGCGGGAGAGGTGTGACTGGTGTCCATGAGTGTAATAGCCAATGAGAAGGTCTCTTAAACCCACTGTTTTATGTATCTACTATAGTAAGCTATAACTTAAGTGATCTAAGACAGACATTCTAAGCGAACTCTGAAGAGAATGCCACAGGATATTAAGCCTTATACAGGATATTACGCCTTATCCAGGATATTAGGGTAGTCTAGCCTTGTTGAGCAGTACAGTTAATAACATGAGTGAACATAATGAAAGTAACCATAACCTATGTGTACCGCCTAACGGTATTGCCCATCAATAGCATTTAAACGCCAGCATATTTATAATGCAGGGACCCGCAAATATGGGATTTCATAATACAACAACAACTCATGACACACACGGACACAATCACATGCTTAAATGTTCATAGTCCGATGGCTTTGAGCTTTAGTAATATTCAGACTCAGACACCATTTTTTAAATAAGCTTGGTACATTAGTTGTTTAAGAAGGGGAAATTTCAATCACGGATGATTGGTCTTCCTCATTCCACTGCTCCTTGCCCTATCCTAGTAATGCCGAGCAGCTGGCTAGGAAGTGACAAGCATCACAGTGTTTAAGTAATTGGTTTGACTCAACCAGGTGTAAAATATTTGGCATAGGGGGAATGCAAATGTTCTATTACTCATCGGTGTATGTGACCAGGCATCACCAACCCATACAGTATATGTATGGGTTGGTGGTGCCTGTGTGGGATGTAAATATACATAGTGGTGCTGGCAGGTCTGGGTGTGATTGCACTCAGGGCCTACCCCCTCTGCTGGGATAGTGATCACCACACTCAAAAGTCAAGACTGGTGGTGGCCATGGGGCCATACAGCTTGGTGGTGGTGGGCAGACCACTGATATCCATGGGGACCAGGAATGCTGGATTCCTATTGGTAGGGCAGAGAATGCTTGTTTTCCATTGAGGGAAATGGGTGGGGTGATACTCTACAATGAACCCATGTAAGCATATCAATAATAAACCAGAGGCCTGGACTCTGTCTTCTTCATTACACTTTATACTCTTCCTTTCTCTTTGTCTGTAATAATTTCACCATAGCCTGCCTACACATCCACATATTCTAGCCTTAGCTTTTACACAGATTTCGAACCCATATACCAACCTGGTAGATGGATGTTCTAACTCATTCAGCCATCCCATAGAGTTATGAAGCAACAGGTTCTATTAAATTGACTCAGTATGCCCTTCAATGTGGCAACAAATCCTTAAGAAGTGCATCAGTGTATAGGCCCTAAGGTAGATATGTAGAATCAAAGAGAGGTGAGGTGTAAAATTCTCCGATTGAGTATGTATTGAGTATCGAGATGGCTAAATGGGAAACAGTACTCCTTTTATAATGCTCACATCTGGGGAGGGAAGAAATGCCCCTTTAAGCAGAATCACTCCCCCTTATCTTGCCCAGCCACACGGTCACCGGCATGTTATGTGGTAATCCCACGATAGCTAGGTGGTGGCCGGAGCATGATGGGAGGGGGGTGAGTCCTTAAAGTAGCAAATGGTGAACTATGTTAGGGAGAGATCATGTGGGAGAGAAACGAGTGTAATAGTCAATAAGGAGGTCTAAAAAATCCACTGTTGTATGTATCTGAAAACCTTATATAAGTGAATAAAACTAAGCATGCACCCCACTATCATCATCTATTATCTACATTTCTGCTGGTGCTGAACTCAGATTGTGTGTTGTGTTGTGTGTTGTCTCTACTATGGGGTAAGCTCTGATATATAATGTATATAATACGGACGAGAACAGGGGAGCTATGAACCATACACATTACACAGGATATTAGGGCAGTATAGCCTTGTTGAGCAGTACAGCGAATATGAGAGAACATAATGACACTAACCATAACCTCAGCCTACAACCAAAGGGGATCGGCCATCAATAGCATTATGTAGCCCGCATCTATTGTGCGGGAGCCAGCAAACACAGGATTTCATAAAGGGTTTAGGTCTAGGAAATCTGATGCTTCATCAGACTCTGAAGCTTTAAATAAACCCTCTCATCTGTCATCTCTCATCTGTCGTATGTCATCTGTCGTCTCACCAGTTTGAATGAGATCCCATCTGTTCAATGATTGCCAACGCTCCAGTTTGTTGGAATCTCTTCAATTAAACGTTGCTTAACACGATACAGACAAGCATAACTGGTGAGCGGGTGGGCACGGTAAAGAGGCATGTGTTAAATGCTGTCATGTTTCCTGAATGAAACAACACATTTGTGTGAGTGCTCATTCGCCACCAAACACTTCACCCAATCTGTTAAGCAATTGACAGTTATTTAATTGGCCATCTGCCTAGGGCAGAATACTCATCATTTTAGGGAAATTTGTCAATTAGGGGCTTGATTAGCAAGTGTGGTCTGTTTTTTAATAACAGAGCCTCGACTGAAAATTGTGTTGATTATATTTAATTTGGTTGGTAAATTCCCTGCTGTGTAAAACAAGAGCAGACATTTGTTCAGCTCGTAAGAAGAACAGTTTGTTAGTTATTCAATCACTTTAAACCACAAAGCTCACGTAACAGCTGTCGACTTTTTGACAGAATAGGAACTCATAAACAATCCAGGATCTTTCACGAAATGGGATGTCCAAAGGAGTTGAGGGGATATTTCCCATGTAACCATGTTCAAACCCTGGCCGAGTCAAACCACTTACGTAAAAGGCTGAATAAAATATCCAATTTTCAAAACCAAAGCAATTAAATAGATGTTATTCTGCATATGTAACTTATATATTGGTGAATTTATTAAATATATGTCACTACACGAAGGGAATACCGAGTAAATTTGACAAAAGCTGTTACTGCAGAAGTCCATGGTGTCAGAATTGTGGAGTGCTTTCCACAATTAATTGTGCGTTTGTTCACTTCAAATATCTCAAAAGTCAACCATTTTAAATAAAAGTTACTTCAAACTGAAGTAAAGTAGATCAGCCTCATATATTTATCTCATCAAATGACACAAACTCAAAACCTTTTTTTTTTCCTTTTTTTTTTCTTGAAGATTTATACTGCATATCATGGATAAGCCTGAATAGACTTGTTTTCACCATTAGACAGTTTGTCGATAGAAAGCCTGAGTCTACACGTTTACCGACCCAAGGGATTTCTAACCTCCCACACCACATAGACATGGTATGAGACCAACTGGCCTTTGATGACGCTGTAAGTTATATACAGCAGTGGAAATCCAAATTGGCAGAGATGGGGAGCAAGGGGAATCGAACCACCGTCCTTCAGATTAGGAGCCCGACCTAGAAAGAAGTCTGACACGCTAAGCACTCTGCCACAGAGAACACTACTCGACTATACCACTTCTAGCAGGTGCTCAACATTACGGGGATGGGGCAAGGAGAAGTGGGATGAGGTAGACCAATTGTCCGTGATTGAAATTATCCTTACTTAAGCAATGTATATCCCGACAAAGGACCTACTCCAAAACAAGGTAATTGGTTTGAATGAGCTGGAGGAGGGGAGGGGGGGCTCATGTGTGGTCATTGCAGGGAGCAGTGTGAAGCAGAGCCGCCGCCACCCCCCCCCCACCAACGCCACTGCGCCAGGAGGGTGGTGGTAGGTGGGAATGGGTGCATGTGTGGGGGTGGGGGTGGGTGTGGGTTGGGGATGTGGATATACCCATTTACTTATGTGCGTCACTTGACACGCGGCTGTTTTTCAGCACCCCTACCCACCCAATGAAGGCTCTTGAGTCATCGGGCCTTACCAACCACTGACCTGCGCACCCCGCCCCCAGCCCTACATCCGACAACCTTATACTGACCATCCACCACACCGAGTTTACCCACCCAAATATCCTATTTAAACATAATAACAAATTCAATCAAAAACACAAATATAAACTTAGTAAAAGAAAATAATCAAATATCATGAAGTAATGAGGTAGATAAATTGTCCAACCAAGCACACTGCAGAAATGACATCTGTCCTGATGATTAATTAGCTATCGCTGTTTAATTACTATACCCAGTATGTTCATCCTCTTCTGATGCATAATGTATTTTGCCAGAATAAAGATGCGTCAGAGACTTACTTGTTTATTATATCATACCGATTATTCTTTAGTCGGCCCCTTCGAACTGACACTTGTGACCAGTCGCGCCACTACTGTTTCTCCTCCTCCCTAACGGACACGTCAAGCCAGTATTTGCATAATATAAATGTTCCTTTTAGGAGGTATATTCGCCAATACAAAGCTGTAGGATTGAGCGTGCAGGCCGCCTCTCCCTCGAGGTTTGTGTCTGCTAGTAGTTCCGCGTCATGCCGGCAGGGGAACCGATAGCGCCACTGCCGGGGTATATTACCCCAGAATACGGGGCGTATCGATCACTATTGACTTGGATATCCGAGTGAACTGTGGTAGTTTAAATTTAGGCTAACTTTTTGAGATATTGAAAATGCAAACATGCAACATTCATTATGTGCATGCCAAAAGTATGCCACCATAGACTTCTGCAGTGCAAACCATACCACCACCTAGGCTCCCTGATGCAGTTACTTTATCCACGCCAATCTGACTATATGGCTCGTTGTATCAGAGGTCACTGCAGACGACTACACATATCCGCCTTGAATTGGAAGTCTTATCAATTATTCACATCCAGAACACACTCAATGAACTTGCGCATACATGTACAGGTTAGTTTCACCAACAATACAAGGGATAGTTTGTATAGGATTGAGGTCACAGCAACCAATATCAGTCGGGTGATGAAGATGGGAAATTCTGCATCCCACACTTCTTGTCATTCTAAGGCTAGGATACTATCCATTACACTGCCTTAGGTGTTCTGAAACAATCACTTCATCCATGTCCACCTGTTTACATGAATCTTTGCCTGAGAGGTCAGTCCAGACCACTACACTTTGTCCCCCTGGAATTGCAATTATTGTTAATGATTCAGTTTGATAAGTCATTTAATGCTTTCAGTTATATACATACATGTAATGAACTTGCATATACAGGGTAGGTTCAGCAAACATACCTAGAGCAGGTCTGGTATCTCCACTTCTTGCTATTGTCAGACTAGTGTGCTAACCATTACACCACCTAGATTCCGTAATGCAATGCCACTATCCATACCTACCTCTCAACATGGCTCCTTGCCTGAGAGGTCACTGCTCCTTATTCTGTTTATTTAAATAGTGACAATCACTTCGCATAATTCGACGTGGACTTAAACGTGGAATTAACCCACCATCACTTCCTACCCTTTCGTACAGAAGGAAAATAAGTGACATAAATGAAGTATTTAAAATTATGAAAGGTTCTGATAAAATAGATATGAACAAATGTTTCACCTTGAATAAAAGTCAAGGCCATAGTCTCAAACTAGTAAAACCCAGAGCCATTTCAAAGTTAAGACAACACAGTTTCTCAAACAGGATCATAAATATATGGAACAGTCTCCCACAAAATGTGATTGATGCAGAGGTCAATAAATTCATTCAAGTACAGATTAGAAAAAGCATGGGCTGATGATCCAGGGAAATTAGATCCCTTATTCACGACATGCTACTAATTATTCCTTGTGTTGCATATTTACTTGCACTCAAGCAAAAATGAGAGCCAAATAAGTGTTCACACTTCCTGTCTACCATTCGCTATTTCGTGATCACCATCTCTAACACAGAAAGCAAACCCACTCGCCCATCCTGTACATGTCTCCAAAGTAGTAATGGTCACCCCTAGCAATGGGTATCTATTCAGAGAGATAGCGATACACTTCTCCCATGAGTACAACATGAGGCGGCGCGAGGGGTGGGTTAGGGGACCCGTCAATCCCAAATGAAGGCTACCGGAAATGAGGTCTTGATTGGGTTCCGGTGAGCACGTCCGGTGTCGTATGCTCGCAGTGTGACGTCATAATAATGCTGGGTAATCTGCACAGTGTGCACAATGAGGTCAGGGGTCATGGCTGGGTCAACAACTGACTGAAGGATTATGCTTTTAGTAACAAAAGTGGCACGGTGACCAGTGTAATGGCGATGCGGATTTTGAAGGGGATTTGAGATGTTTATTCAGTTTATTTAAATTAATGTATTCACAAGCAAAGCGACCATGACAATCGTGTTGGGGAGAGTGGAATGAATTCGACTGTTTATTTTAATCAATTTAGCCAAAAGCACATGGGCGAACATAACACAGGTATGAGACGTTGGGATGAATTGGGCTCCTTATTCTGTTTATTTAAATTAATTCGTTAACAAGGACTGGGACCAGGAGAATGGGGCTCGGGGGGAGATGGATGAAATTGGACTGTGAATCTTCTAGATGATTTGTTTGAAAACTTCATTATATTACCAAAACAACGTAACATGTAACGTCATAAGACTGGGTTTAGAAGCTAAATCACCTTGTAACCGATAGACCCTGCCAGTTATGGTGGTGACATCTATTGGCAGAAACTGGAAGCATTCTATCCGGGTATTTTCCCGGAGTGCCTATGACTTTACATGTTATATATCAGCATTAAAGGCCTGGACAAATAATAAAATGGCTGATTATATTCAGATATTCATATCACAACAGGATTCAAACTATTATCCTTGTAATATATATATATAAAAAAAGACAACTATATTGTATTTTTCTTCAGATATTCATATCACAACAGGATTCAAACTCTTATCCTTGTAATATATATATAAAAAAAGACAATTATATTGTATTTTTCTTCTGGAATTTCACTGCCACTCTCTTCACATAGTACACCCCTCCAGTTAAGCTAGGGACATCTATCGGCAGAATTGGGAACCACTCTATTTGGATACTTTCCAGCTAAACTGGGGGTGTATATTACAGCTTGATTGATTGAGCTGATTGAAGATTTATACTGCATATCATGGATAAGTCTGAATAGACTTGTTGTCACTATTATACAGTATGTTGATAGAAAGCCCAAGCCTACAATTTTACCGACCCAAGGGATTTTTAACCTCCCACAACACATACATATGGTATGAGAGCAACTGGCCTTTGATCATGCTGTAAGTTATACACAGCAGTGGACATCCAAAGTGGCTGAGGTGGGGGCATGGGGAATCGAACCACCAACCTTCAGATTAGGAGTCTGATCTAGAAAAAAGTCAGACATTCTAACCACTCTGCCACAGAGAACACCACAGTGACTATATTTCAATAAGTGCTTCCATTTGTTGGCCGGTCTACAAGCCCAGGCATGTTAATGACATCTAGAACATTCCTTCTGAACCAGAAGACTGTTGACCGATCAGAACAGTTCCTGCAAGTATCACCATCTGAGGTTCAGTGAATTATCTCCGAATTGAGGTTGTCAATCGAACACGATATAAATACAAACCAGTCGCATATGCTATCAATATTGTGTTGAAGTTATTATCGCTGAGCAGCCATACTTTACCAAGGCGGAGACAGGGTTTGTATAAGTATTGTATCTATATTTACAACAGAGAGGGTTCAGTATATTATTCATCTACAATCGGTTAAGTTCATTTCAAATGTCCAGTCTCTAGGTTCAGTATGTTATTCATCTACAATCGGTTAAGTTCATTTCAAATGTCCAGTCTCTTCTTTCAGAGGTCAAATGGTGGGCGGGATTCGAACCCTGAGCCCTACCCGTTAGTTGTGTTATCTGAGGTGTGGTTGGTTGGGTGAAGATAGGTAGGTGTTTTGCCAATGGCAGCTGGGGCGGTTGTGAGGGTTTGAACTAGGAGGTGGTGGGTCACGTGCCCGTTCTTGGCGGGAGTTTCAAAATCAGTGTATGAATGGTAAATTACTCATATAGGTATGTGCCCGATTACCGGCCAGAACGGGATGGCAGCCACTGTGTTGTGCCATGTGTTAGTTGTTGCTTTGCTTTGTGAAGACTTTTACAGCTATTAACAAGCTCTTTGGTCTACCAGGTAGATAACATGTTATTCTTCATCTGATTCCTCAAATCCGTTGAATCTGCCAACTGGAAGTTTAGTGACAATTGCTCCGAATTATTTCCTTTTTTTTCACTTCTCTTAAACCTTTGCAAATCACTAACATTTGACAATAGTCATTTTTGAACCTACCCTATTTATTTGTGTATACTTGTTTTCTATCCATTGGCCAATATTTATTTCGGTATACCTGTTTTCTATATATTGGCCAATTTACATGAGGATTCTGTGATGAACAGATGGATGGTTAGGATGAACAGTAGTTGATGTTAACAAAGTCTCTCACCCCAGCCACTGAGTTCACTCAAAACTGATTGCTTGATTTTGGGTCAGAGATTTTAGCAGTTTTACTCTAGAACAAAGGGGCCAGATGTCAGATCAACCTAACTTCCTTGATATTTACTTTAGAAACATTATATGACGACCATCTTTAAGTTCCATTCAAGCCGTTTCCATTCATGTATGGGCCATTGGGATCAAAGTCATTCAAACAATTATACACATACCTAAAGCCGTGTTCGCACAGGCAGTGTAAATCGATTCATAGAAAGCGACTTGCCTAGATCACCTCACATTTCTCGTGTCAACGGACGTCTGAGGCAGATTAGGGCTGAATCGATTCATGTGATGCGGATACTGTAAACCACCTAGCGAGGTAGTTTACGTGAGGCAATTTCTGTGAATCGATTTATTTTGTCCGTGTGGACGCGCTGAGGCGGATTAAGCACCTCACACGCATGCACAGTCGATACCTAGTGTGTTTACTTTCCGGTCAATCAAAAGTGCATATTATATAAGTTAGTCTATTAAACCGCTAGCTATGCACAGATATTTGTTTCATCATTTATTTTTAGGCTTTCACTGCCCAGCAGAAGTTTTGACCGTTCCAAACCAATACGATTCATTAAATACATATCTAGGTCGAATCCACTCTCTCTTGGTGGCGCTGGTCAGACTGGACTTGCTCATGCACAGATATCGACTTCCGGCCCAAGTAGAGCTTGTGTGAACGGGCGGCTAATTCGACTCACCTGATTCGATTTGTCTGATTCACTTCACATGTTGCCCATGTGAACACGGCTTAAGTCATATTATGAATAACATGCACAATGTGGTTTAGAAGTGGTTGTTTGATTAAATGGTTGTCAATTGTTTAATTCTATGTCAGCAGCAAGGGCAGACTCACGCAGAAAAGATGGTAGTATTCATTGATTATTTTTGTTAATCACATTTATATCTACATTAAAATTCCAATTAAATTAATAAATGGTCAAATGTGTGCCAAATGAGAGCAAATAAGTATCCTTTAGAAGTTGGTCTTCATTCAGAAATTGATTTGGTTCAGTTGTCATTTGCTTCACTTTTCATAGTATTATAATGATCGTAAGCATTATATTTCATAAGCATTATAATGATCGTAATGGCAATAATAACGAATCATGTTCGGGGTTTAATCCAAAGTTCACCTTTTTTCTGACATTCAGTCTAGTATTTCAGTGTGATTTGTAAACTTAGATACTCCCCCCGATATCCATGTCACATTAGACGTTCATCAGCCGCGACAAAGAAGAGGCAGAGAATAGATTTCTACCTCACTGATGATGTTGCTTGTCAACTTGAGATTAGATGTTGATACCACTACTGTTTCCCCAGTTGCTTGTGTTATCTCTACAATTGTAGATAGTCCTATCCAAATCCATTGCAGATTCGGTCGCTTTATTTTATCTACGTAATTAAAGTAATCTAAAACGACGATTTCTGTTCTTCGGTCCAAGAGATAAGGGCATCCACTCGTCGTATCTACTGTAATATCTAGACGTTTCGGTTTAGAGATAAATGACGATATGGGTTACTACAAATTGTGTTATTGTGTTTCTTTGGTTTCATTTTCATTTTGTATTTAGATTATATTTCAAACAGGCTTCAAACTTCGTACTGCTCTGTGTGCTTTCAGGTCGACGGCTGCCTCATACATGGCTTTGTTCTTTGTTTGTTGGAGTTTTACATCCTGACCACATATGAGGTCATATCAGGACAAGTACAGCCCAGACATGATGAATTCCCAGTAGGGACCTAATTGTCCAAGTGCAGTGTCATATTCATTATTAAGGTGGGAATGTTCCACTCCAAAAGATGTCTTGTTTTTATTTATGTGTTAACTCACACACACATTCACACTCAGACATACACTCACACACACGCTCTCTCCTTTCGTTAACATATAAGACTTCAGTATAACAGTCTGTGTCCGTTTTGAGTAGGTATGTCGAATTTTAAAGGCTGGATTCAGACTAGGAAATGTTCCCATGGGAATGGACAGATCCTATCCTGTCTAGCGTCAATCCCACTTTGCATTTACTACATCTCCCAATATATATATGAACAATAACGCAATAACTAGTCAGCTATTCATCTGTATATTAAAACCATGTTTGTATTGACATTCAAAAGATGTACCTATATAGCTATGTGCTTAGTACTAGTATGTTCGATAATGGCTATAATCCATGATTCTACACATTTTCATTTCAAATCACTAACATGAAAAGACCGATTGATTGATAGGTCAATCATCATAGCGATCCGGGCATTAAGTGTATATAAACAGGTACCATATGCCAAGAAAGTACCTTGGCCGGTCGGGGACCAGGAGAGGACCAGACACGTCAACGTTGCCCTCATGAAATAGGACAGCTGTCAGCATCTGATGTCTTTTGTGAATGCTGGACTCAAACCCTCAACCCTACCCTTAATGTCTATTTCAGGTGTGGGTGGGGGTGGGAAGAAAGGTGATCGTGGTCACTGCTAGATGGTGGCAGCAGGAGGACTGAGACCATGGAGGGGGAGGAGCGGTTTGAATTTTCACATCATGTATTGTTTTGGTGGGAAAGATGAGCTCGTCTTCAGTGTATGGCTATGTTAGTTTGGTTTTAAGCTGGTAGGTGGCTGCAATTTTGGCGGCAGTTCGGGTTAGTTTTCTCGTAAGCCAAGAGGTGGCGCCAGGATGGCGGACAGATCAGTGGCGGGGTTTGAGCGCCTCCGCCCGTAAATTACCCATGTTACTAGTAACATGCACAATGCAATAACTGTGGGATTAAATCCAGCTCGAGGTGCAATATTTCCCATTGTCATCACCGTTCTGTGGTGTGCTATCCCATATGGCAACGGAATGCAACCTAAATGTTGTCTGATATAGAATGGGGTGAAAGGCTAGACGTGGAGAGCTGGAATTTGGGATCTGCTCTATAACCTGAATATCAACAAACAAGATGGCATATGTATATTAGATACGTCATCAGCAGCTGAGGCTCTACTACGCAGTGACAAAACTCTGACATCTTCATGATGTTTCTAACACTGGCCAACCACTATATAAGGCCCACAATGAGAGCCTAAATTGACAATCTAAGAAGCAACACTTATTCTTTATATATTTCTTCATATTTCCCCGCTACAATTGATTAAAAAAATATAATAGAACATAGTTTAATAGAATTTAAAGGTGAAATTGTTGGCATTCTATGGCCGCCATCTTGTCTTTTTGCATTCTCTCCCATTTCACCAACTTTGTGCCGATATAAGAACCCATTTGATACTGGAGCCAGGGATTCTACTTCCTGTCCCGTACTAAAGCTATTTTCGCCAGTATTTAGACTATGTTGTTATTCACCCATGTACTGCACATATAGGGTGAATCTGTTATCTATGAGCGACTGACTATGTGCATGTGGGTGGGATATGTGTGTGTGGGTGTGTGGATGTGGGTGTACGGGGGTGGGTGTGGGTGTGGGTGTGTGGGTGTGGATCTGACAGGGTATGAGTAGGTTGACATTTCCAGATGTCGCACTAACTCCAAAAGAAATGACAATTTCAAATCTGTAGAAGTAGGGCCTACTTGAATCAATTCCAAAACCTCCCTGTTTTCCATTAAGTATCACAGCATGTACTTTAGACAGGATATTTCTGTGACAGACACTTTTGGAAGAAAACACAACAAATCCAGTACGCTCCTATTCACCGACCTTTGTGATGGGCGGACCACCCCTGTATGCAAACAATTATCCAATAAAGAACCGATTATTGGAAATGTCTCATTCGAATACCTCGTCCATGAGATGACTATTGTTACCTGAAGCAAACATTGTCCTGGAACCAGAGTTATGCTTTGAAGAGATGTACCACTCTGCTCGATTTATCCGAGTGAAAGCCATCAGCACCAATGAATCACTCTTTTAATCGAAGCCAATTTCCGAAGAGCTCACTCTGTTTTACGCGCTGGGCGGCGTGTGTTGAACTGTCCAGATAGAGTCTCCGAAGCTTTTGAAGCTATCCATCAACTAAGTGTGTTGTTTTGCATTATGTTATTTCTTGCTTTATGCAGTGTTTTTTTCACCACCGCTATTATCCTGACTGGGCGTGAACGCTGAGTGGATAGAGTGATAGTTTCCATAAGGTAGGTGATTGGGTGGTCTCCGGCGGCTTTAAAAACAAAATCTTGCAAAATGTATAACTTGTAGCTCGCTAACTTTCATGGTCGCCGGCGTGATTAGGCTTTGACCAGATCTCAATTCACCTATATAGTATGTAGGGCTTATGTTTTATCTCCAGGCGGGATAGTCGGTCGTGGTTTGTATTTCTGTTATACTTTTGTTTTCTTCAAGATTTATACTGCCTATCATGGATAAGTCTGAATAGACTTGTTTTCACCATTAGACAGTTTGGCGATAGAAAGCCTGATCCTACACTTTTACCGAACCAAAATAGAACATATTATGTTTAACCTCCCACACCACATAGACATGGTAGGAGACCAACTAGCGTTTGATGACGCTGTAATTTATACACAGCAGTGGAAATCCAAATTGGTAGAGGTGGGGGCACGGGGAATCAAACCACTGACGTTCAGATTAGGAGTCCGACCTAGAAAAAAGGTAGACTCTCTAACCACTCCACCACAGAGAACACCACGTTAATAATTATTCAGCTGACCAATTTCTTCTTCAGCATCAAGGCACTAGTTTTCTGGCAAAAGATGATGTACACACCACTTGTTTAGTTACATGTTTCTTCTCTTCAGTATTTCTTCCGATCCCAATTAATCTTGTATGAGGAGTGTGACTAGCATTGTGTAGATTGGATTGATACTGCCACTGCTATTGGGAGGGGTAATGCCAAGATTCGTTAATGTATAAGAGCTTAGGGTTAATATTCACCTATTTTGCAATTTAATCCTTCTTATTGTGTTATGCACATTAGTTGTAAGGTTCATATCAATTCTTTTGTTGGTACATCAGTTGTTTAAGCAGGGGAAATTTCAATTGTGGGTGATTGGTCTTCCTCATTTCAATGCTCCTTGCTCTATTCTAATAATGCCAAGTGCCTGGCTACAAAGTGACAAGTATCAATTTTGAAGTCATCGGTTTGACTCAACCAGGGTTGGAACCCACGATCCCACCATCTAACATAACGGGAGACGGACGCTCTAACTCATTCGGCCATCAGTTCTTAAGTTGAAACAGGTAGCAATATGTACATTTCATGGCATGGTATCCCAGTGTGGGCAGCACTATCAGGTCATCATGAGCGCATACTAGCACGACCCCAATAGCCAAAATAGTATAACCACATATACCACTGAGATTAAACCCCCATGAACTGAACTAAACCGTTTCCTTAAGCAAACAAAATGTCCTCCTATTATCCATTTTATGTATAAGCCGTTCCCTAATCGATTGTACCAACATAATATATTTTAATTTCAGATTGCACACTTTGTATTCACCAGTGAAAGTCTGCATTTCCAGTGTGGAATCGAGGCTGGGTATTAATTACTGAATAATCGATAGTCCCTGAAAGTGGGTCAATGTAATTTGCTCGATGACAGATTCGCGCTGCGCTTTGACCCAGCTCACACTATTTCTCACGGATAAGCTCACATGAGTCCAACATAATTGTATTTATTAAATAAATATAAATCATTTTCCGCACTTTGTGTTCAATTATAAAAAAAAACAAGCATTTACTACATTTTCATTTTAATTGACCTTTTTTGTAATGTATCTTCCTTTGGACGGTACTCATCTGAATCATAAATAGTGGATGGTATGATCACTTCCCAACACAACATAAAGATGATATAACTGACCTTGAGTCTGTGGTAATTAGTTTCTATGATTACAGAGACACAGATACAATAGGCCAAAAGAAAGAATAAATTGGTGATCGTGTTATTGATCACATAAAATCGGTCGGTCGGGCGGTTTTTAATTTTATTTTTTATTTTTGTGGCGTATGACCTAGATGTATAACATAACCAGACTTGATGACCGAATGAGTTGAGTGTCCACCTCCCACTACGGGAAGTCTTGGGATTCAAACTCCTAGTTGCGAACCCTGGCCGAGTCAAACCAAAGGCTTAAAAAGGTGATTCAAAAGTTGAATTGCTGCGCGATTTGAATTTGAGTATTTGAACAGTTAGTACACATTAACTCAACATGGTACATGATAATACATATTAAGCCAATGCGAGACAGGTATTTTGCATTTCCTAACATTGCGCTGTTGACTGTTGACCTAGTAGGACCAACCAAATGGGGTGGCCGAATGAGTTGAGCGTCCGTCCCCTGTTTTGGGAGATTGGGAGAACCGAACCCATGAGTTTGTTGGTTTGAATCCTGGTCGAGTCAAAACGCCAATGACTTAAAAATTGATACTTGTCGCTTCCTAGCCAGGCGCTTGGCATTATTAGGATAGGGCAATGACGGATTGGCTCAGGGTCAGGATAATGTGACTGAGAGGGATGGTAGGTCATGGTGCTGGCAGCCTGGTCTACCAGTGGGGCAGCACTGTACATTTGCGATGAGGGTGCACTGTCACAAGTCGGTACCCATCCTGATATGACCTTAGATGTTGCTAGGGTGTAAAAAAGCAACAAACAAACCTACTTAGGGGAGGCTGAAGTTTGATTGAACAGGTGGGGCTGAGGAAGGTTAGGAAGGAGGTAGTCAGATTGGACAAGAGGCATTGAGGGGAGCGAGGATGACTACCCAATGCGTGATGGTATGGATGCTTTGATGAGACTGAAGTAGTCTGCAGTGACCTCTCAGGCAAGGAGCCACATAGACAGTTAGGCGTGGATAGGGCGATTGCACCACTGAATCTAGGTAGTGTAATGGTTAGCACACTCGTACCGAATTCAAGCGATGTGGGTTCGATTCCAGCTCTAGGAGCAGTATTTCCTATTTTCGTCACCCCCATGCCAATGTCCATTTGCGTAGATAAAAGTCGCCGTGAATATAGCCTATGCTGTCGACACGGCGTAAAGGAATCACCAATCAATCAATCGCTCAATCGTAGATAAAATAGTCACCCCATACTTGCAGTAGGGGTGAAAAGCAAACCATTAGAAACAGTTGCGTACGGTTGCAAAATGAGCAGATCAATTCTTAATTTAAGAAGCAAAATATATTCTTCATATATATTTTTCATAATAAACCGCTACTTTTGAGTTGAAATATATAATAAAACATGTAGTTTAATGAACTTTAAAGGTGAAATCGACAGCATTCTACTGTCACCGTTTGGTATGTTTGCATTCTCTCCCATTTCACCAACTCTGCACGAATATAAGTATCCATTTGATACTGTCACCAGGAATTCCACTTCCTCTTCCACACTACAGCGATTTCCATCCGTACTTAGACTACATCGTCAGTCAGCCCTACTGCAAGTGTGATGTGAATATGTTATCTACCATGTACCCAGCATACTTGCAGAGAAGGTGCATGGGGGGGGGGGGGGGGGGGACTACCCAATGAGTGAGGGTATCGGCGTTTTGCTGATACCCCTGTACCCACCGATGACAGTCATCTGCTCATTGACTGTGTCTGGGCATTCATTCACCGAGTGACTGTGGACAGACATTATGTCCCACGACGACAGGGTGTCCATTCACGATACACCATGCCGGGCGGGGTCATTAATTGCTGTTTGGACAGCGCGACTCCTGCCGACGTGGGCTCTCCATAGACGGCCGGTTATGCGCCTGACAGGAAGTGGCTTATCCCCCGGTAGCCGGCCACCTAGCGATCAGACAGGACAAAGTAGCACCCCCCCCCCCCCACACCATGGTAGTGTACCCCCTCCCTTCACCCCGACCCCCCCCCCTCCACCAACCCAGTCCCTCCCCTCCTTCTCCCTTCCCAGGCCCCGACCCGGAGCCCCCCTGGCTCCCCCACACCGCGCTCCCCGTCCCCTAAACCCCCTGTCCCCCGCTCCCCGCCCCCCTCCCCCTCCCCAGCTTGCCGTCCACCTAATCTCCTCGGCCCGCCTCCCCGCCCACTGACCACATATTGTCAACCCTTTTGAAGCAACCTTCCCCACTCGGAATTCAATCTTGGAAGGGGTATTCATTATATGTGTCACACGCTTGGATGAGGAGAATAGGCGGTTCGGTGTAATGGGGGGGGGGGGGGGGTGGAGTGGGGGGGGGGGCGGTGGTTGGAGGTTCAGAAGTTATATAGAAGTGACATAGTCACACGGTTGAAATTTACATCAAGTGACGAAGAAATTGGAAAACCAGTCCTCTGGTGCTGACAAAAATACATTATTAAATGAATCAACTATATTTAGTTTTTTAAACAAATACAATTAAAAAACGTTATTTAAATGAGCCAAGCCTCTAATCGGCAGGAGCATAGTGTTGTCGGATATATATATATATATATATATATATGTGTGTGTATATATCTATATATGTGTGCTCTATAATCTATTATGGGAATATAAACAAGGACACTATCTATCTTCAGTACTTCCCTATGTAATATTATATCCACTACACCCTATCTAACTGACCCTGTGTAGTACAGTATTGGCCACACTGGCGCCACATGTGAGGGGCTCCAAGCACTGTATCCCAGCTGCGTCTGACCGTTATCGCCAATAGACCCGTCGGGACGGTCAAATTATATATATTGGCGCGCGTCAGGGGGTCACTGAAGTTTTGTGCATGCACAAAACTTGTGATGCACGACAACGTTCGACAATGTGTGGATTTTATGACCGCCCGATGTTATGTAAGTGTTAGGCGTATGTCAATGTACGTTAGATGTATGTTAGTCAAAGGTTGTTCATTACGTTGACCTACTTTAAAGGCAGTCAGAATGTACACCCCGCATAGTGACAACATATGGACAACGTATGCCTAACGTACATCTAATGTACGGTTAGCATTTCTCCAGCGTGTCTCGATGTATGTAAGGTATGATGTGTAGTTCTGGCGATCGAATAACGTATATAATATTATTCTGTGAACGTATCGTTAGCGTATTTCGAGCAGTTTTCGCTGGGAGGTACATTAGCCAGACGTTTGTCATACATTGGCCATACGCTGTGTATACCCCCACGCCAAAAAGTGTTATGCTTCTCGACGTAAAAATGTGATTTTCCACATTGTCGGCGCACTGGTGAGATACGTCATAATGTATGCTACAAATCTGAAGATACTGTATACTTTCACTCGAGGCAACTTGAACAGAAGACATGAGGCAGCAGCTCGGGCAGATCACGGTCACACGTTCAGCTCACATCTGGCACACTCACACACATTCGCCACTCATTGCATTCAGAACTTTCATATCAGGGGCATAGGACCCATAATCTCTCAGCCTAAGTCTAAGTTAAGAAGATGGGAGGGTGGGATGGATAAACTTGCAATTTGCTCAGGTGATCCGTCGACGATGGTGGCCAGGTAAGGACTGGACAAGCCTTTGAATCTATTACCGGAAGTTAACTTTGTACATAGCGACGCGCACTACGAACGGTATCTATGGTGCTACTCATATCAAGCCCGTAGTCAGGGTTTGTGAATTATGCATGTTTCCGGCAACATGGACAATACATGATATAACACATATATATATATATATATATATATATATGTGCTATATCAGTGAAACAACCATTGGAGTATGCAGCTTTGATAATAAACAACAAGTTTGTTTTATTTAACGACTTCTCTAGAGCGCATACATTTTTCTAATCGGCTATTGGATGTCAAACATATTGTAAAGTCCACGGCTGGAATATGTTGTTGTGTAGGCTGGCTATAGTGAAAACAATACAGGCAAAGAGAAGGGAAGAGTATAAAGAGTGAAAGAATAGAGAGAGCCAAGCCCTCAGGTATATTATTTATGTGGTACATGGATCCAGCATAGTATATCACCTGACCACTTTCTCCCAATGAGAATCAAGCATCTAGCAATGAGAATCAAGCATTACCGGTCGCCATGGTTACAGTTATCTGCCCACCACCACCCCGCGGTGTGGCTCCCTTGGCCACCACGTGCCCTGAGCTGAGTGTGTGGTGATCCATGACTAGCAGAGGAAGGAGGGGGTAGTGGGAGATGCCCCTTACACACTATCTGACTAACACGCAATTACTATTTACCAATGAATCACGCACCACCAGCAAGTACATAAAGATGTTGTTGCACCTGGCCCTATATACCTGTTTAACACATAGAACATTTGCATTCCCCCACCAATGCATCACTATCAGAATATTTTACAATATGGTCATTCTGACATATCACTTTGGTGGGAACCCGCTGCCACCACATAGGCTACTCTTTCCGATAAGCAGCAAGTCTTTATATGCACTTTTATAGGGCAAGGAAATACATACAGGACAGCATTTGATGAACTGGTTGGAACAGAAAATAACCCAAACTGCAAATGGGTCCACTGAGCAGGATCGATAGGATAACACACACCTTCACGGGTGACCTACATCCCACTCCTGCTTTGATAATAAGCGCATAATCATATATGTCTTACATAATTATAGAAATCGATTAGGATCGAGTGTTTTGGAGATATACAACCTTTAAGCAAATACTTCTGGAGGTTAGGTTGGGGTGGTGGGAGGGTTGAGGGTGGAGGGTGAGGCAGAGGAATAAAGTGATTTTGCCCTCTATTTACATATGACAAATGCCTGTCACTGATGGCTTAAGGGCTCTCGCCAACGCCGGCAGGTCCCGACCACTGCGCCCTCTGTCGACACATGGTGGAACCAGGCAACTTTTCTGCAGTCGGTGACAAAGCGTGGCCGAGCCCAAGTGACAGACTTTACAAAATATTGTTCTTGGTACATTTCTTGATTAAGCAGGGGACATTTCAATCACAGAAAATGTGTCTTCCTCATTCCACTGCTCCTCGCCATATCCTATCAATGCCAAGCACCAGGCTAGGTAGCGAGCGACACGTATCAAATTTGTTAAGGAACCGCAAGTTCGAATCACATGACCTACCAGAATGCGAGACAGACGCTCAACTCATTTGGACATGGCATCGGGCCTAGGGATATTCTCTAATATTGCTAAAGGAATATTCACAAAGCACTCAGCCTTCTAGGGAAATACCAAACTCGCCCCTGGGTAGGTAGGAAGGTGGGTGCCTTTGTGGTGAATGCTGTCTGAATCGTGGTTAGGGTGTTATCAGGGCGTTGGTTGGAAATAAAGATTAAAATATAATTAATACCTTCCATAACAAAACAGGAGACAATACAGAATTATATGGATCTAGCCTAATACTATGGCTAGCCCTTAAGACTAGCCATTGTATTTTATTGAGCAAAATCGGTGGCGAAATGGGTGGTTAGTAGGGGTGGTGAGGGGCCACTTGGTGGGGAGTAGGGGAGTTAGGGGAGCTGCTTGGAAGCAAACCTCCCGCTGTCCAGGCTGCCTCCCAGCCCAGACTACAACGGAGCATATCAAAGGAGGTTACAGGAGCAGTAATAGACGACAATACCTTAATAATAAGCAGGATAATTACATAGATGAATACTATTAGCATGAGTACTTTGCACGTACCATAATGCAATATTTAAAACCAAATACACTCGGGTTGGTCCTATTGCTTCACTGGCCACATTGTCTGGTCGAATGTATTACTAATAACCAACCAATATTCATTTTGCAATGGTTGTTTAATCAAAACAGTTTATTCATCAAATTATACATTTTTCTGCAGCGATGCATTGGTCTTCCGGCAGTTTACATTAGATTGTAAATAGGTAGATCAGCAGTTACATAGGTAGGGCATAATAACAGATTATGAAGGGTGTTACTATGTTAGTGGATTAGTGGCTTACTGTGTTAGTGGGGTAGTGGGTTACACTTCAAGTATCGCAACATATAACCTTCAAATTCCAGGAACGTGGGTTCAATTCCCGATATAGGAAAACAATTCCATCGCAGAGCATCACATTCATTTGCAACCCATACCGTGATTAAATAACCATTTGGGCAATACAAGTGTGCCAAATATCCACTGCAAACCAATATGGCGTACAGTTCTGTTAAGTAACTAGCCGTCTCCTCTTTTGGTAGATAGTGGTGTTAGAAGCATGGTCGAGTCAAACAAATGACTTAACAATTTACACTTGTTGATTCCTAGCCAGGTGCTAGGCATTATTAGGATAGGGCAAGGACTGGTTGGCTCAGTGTCAGGATAATATGTTTGAGTGGGATAACACGTCATAGTGCTGGTGGCCCGGTCTCCAAGTGAGGCAGCACTATGAAGTTGGCATGAGTTTCCACTGTCACAAATCGGTGTTCCCATGCTGTTATGACCTTAGATGTTACCAGGACCTTATATTATATATATATTATAGTAACCAGTACATTGGGCTGAGAACCTATTTCTGTGCAGCTAATGCTTAGCATTCGCTTCATAACTGAACTTCACCCCAGACACCGACTCACTCAGGCGGAGTCCTGCCATCCACTTCTGCGCACTTCCGGTTGCGTAAGGAGACCGAGGCTTGTTTCATTGTGTTCCGCTGGATGGCGCGTCAGTAAGGAGATGGTAATTCCAGAGAAGATGAAGCCGAGAGCCAATTGCACGGAAGTCTCAACAACGTAGTCGTAATGTCATCCATACAGAGAGATAGAGGGACGATGTACATGAAAGAAATGATGCATTGTTCTGTATTTAAAGGCAATTCTAGAACCATGCCATATACATATTCACTGAATGCACGATACTTTTATTGAACTGGAATTGTACACAGTTACTACTACAGCTGATATTTCATGGTTACTATGTAGGCCTATAATACTTTTAGTATCAAACAGGGTTTGCATGCAGTTACTATTGCAACTGATAGTTCATTTATGTCTCAAGGAATCGTACTGTACGGCTGCAAGACCAGTGCTCTGGTGCTGACAAGAGATATTATTCGATGAATAAAATATATTTTAGTATAACAACAAAATATGTGTTTGTATCTGAGGGGTGAGGGAAGTAGGAAATATTGCACCTAAAGCAAGATTCAAAACATACATCCTCATTGCAATTGCAGTGTTATCGTTCTAACAATTACACTGTATATGTTCCATGATGCAATCAGCCTTTCCGCACCTATCTGTCTACGTCCCGCTTTGTCTGAATGGTCAGTGCAGACTACTACATGTGTCCCATTGGAATTGTATATCAGTAAGTGGCTTAGTGGCTTGTTGAATGCTTACAATTACAAACATGGAGGCAATGCACTTTCACATACATATTCCAGTGCTAGAATGACAATGGGAACGCCCGTAGTTCAGGTGGGGGGGCCGAAGGTGGCGCCACCAGTAACAGTATGTAGATATAGGAGGTGAATACATCGAGGATAATGGTTGGTAGATAATGAAATAGAAGAATAATAATAGTAATTCACTTCCGCGCCTTTATACTTCCATAATGTGTATACATCACATATATAGTATACACATAGTGAATGGTTCACACACCATACATCATATAGGTTGTAGAGGGTCCTGGCCACAGTAATCAGTGATAAGCGGGGGAGTGATGAAAATGTGAAGAATTGCGCCTATAGAGCAGATTTCAAACGCACACTTATTACCATGCAAGGGCTAGCATACTAAGTTTTACAGCCTGTTTATCCTTTTGACGGCATGTGACGGCGCTAGACGGCGTTAGATGGCACAACACGGTGCAAGCCAACGCTCCCCTTTAGACTTTACATCAATGCTTGATGGCATTAGACGGTGCAACACGGCACTAGCTTTGACCAGAGTTCAACTATGTTGAACTTTCAAGGTCAGCGCTTCAACAACATGCACACATCCTACAGACTCATGTTGAATAAACGAACACGCTTCTCCATGCTTGGGGTGGAACAAATGGTGGGTTAATCCAAAACCTTTTTTTAATAACCGATATAACTACAGCAAAATAGGACTTAGAGTATTGCAGGATTTCATGATTTAGTTATATTTCAACATTTTGCACATGGCACATGTTTTTTTTAAATTCCAATCGCGGTGTTGGATTTGAAATTCTAGCAACTAGGGTGTCTTGAGTTGCCCGTGTGTGTTAATCAAACACGGCCCAGATGACACGGAAAACAAGGACAACATGGACACTCGGTCGTCATTCGCGACCGCGTGCGTGAAAGTATTCAGACTTTCACAGCGACGTTCCACTGGTATCACTCTCCACCGTTTGCGCCGTCAAAAGTATAAATGGGCCTTAACTCCACCTAGGCTCCCTGACGGAATTCACTATCCACACCTTCTTAGCTATGTAGTTCCTTGACTGAGAAGTTCATGCCTATCACTATACTAGCTTAAAGTTTCATAGTCCGATGGTTTTGAGTTTCTGGAATTTTTCTGAGATAAATATATTAAATTGATCATTAAAATCTATTTTACTTTAGTTTGAAGTAACTTTTAATTGAAATGGCTACCTCTTGATATATTTGAAATTCAAACATGTTAAAATAATGTTGGCGAGCACACAAAAACTCTGATACCATAGGCTTCTGCAATAACATGTTCTATTAAATTGACTCAGTGTTCCCTTCTATGTGGCAACAAATACTTAATAAGTGCATCAGTATCTAAGTTAGATATGTAGAATCAAACCTAGATAATTGTCTTGAATTTGAAAACGTGATGCTTAATCGGACTATGCAGCGTTAACCTGGGCGTGACAACGCACCAATGTGGATATATACATCGGACTATCCTAGTTCTAATGGGTATCGCTTAATGGTGTGGATAATGAGTGCGGATATGATTTATCGAAAGATTCAGTAGGGTTTAATCCGGCACATTTGTAGGCATAAAGGCGTGTGGGCAGTGCGATTAAATAATGATTAAATAAGAATTAAATAAGAATTAAATAAGGATTAAATAAGGATTAAAAGGATGATTATAGTTGGGAAATATGAGGTGTCATGAACAGCCAACAACAAATCAACGGTAGATAGCGTGGGTGGAATCAGGTGAAGGTATCAAGTGTGCTTTGAATATAGTGGGATCCAGTTAAGATGGCAACTAATCAGAATGAGTGTCACACTATCGCCACATCTGACCTGCTTTCAGAAAGGAATTGACATAAACCGCGATGAGCAAGCAGCTGTGATGATACACACAATGACCAGTGCGGATAATAATCCATCACCAAGACACTAACGGATAGACAGAGCCAGCCGCCTTGACGCCATGTGTACCGCTTTGATTATCATCTGGCAGAGACTGTCATCCACACGTCTAATTGAATGCACATTGCTATATCAACCCAATGCATTTATCTCAGAATGTGAGACCATCGGGCCAGGTAACTTTAAAACGGGTTCAAAACTCTAAACCATTGGAATACGCAACTTGAACTGGGGCCGTGATAAACCTCTGTGAAAGTATGACGTCTGAACACTTTGACTTCTGGATACTGAATGGTTTATTCATGGCCTAGGGCATGCTTGACCCGCCGGCTAAACCTTCCATGACATCATCTCATTTGCATATCTCTTTGTCTCAGCATCTGCATCTCGTTAACATATATTAACCACACACCTGTATGCCTATTACGCATATATCACAACCCCTATGCATTTACTGAAACGCCTGTAAGGGAATTGTTGTTGTCTAGGTGGGGTCGTGGTGAACGTAAAGGGTGTGGGCAACCAGCTAATCTGTCATGCTGGGGTCAAGGGGTCACTGCATCCCTGATCTATTTGGGTGCGGATGAGTGATGGGGAGTACTTCGGTAGCTCAGGGCACTGTTTGTGGGCTACAGTTGAAGTGGTTGGTACCCTGCCCGTCCAGGCTGCAGCCTTGTCCAAAGTGTGGCACTGTGCTACACTGTGCTTCATAGTGCTGCGGTGTGCTGCACTCTACTGTACTTTGCTGCAATCTGAAGTACTGCACTCTGATACACACTATTGCATTGTGTTCCACTGTGCTTCATTGTACTTCACTGTGCTTCACTGTGCTTCACTGTGCTTCACTGTGCTTCACTGTGCTTCACTGGTATGTAATGTGCTGCACTGTGCTGCACGGTGCTGCACTGTGCTGATGCAGTGTGTTGCACTGTGATGCACTCTGCACCCTCCTGCTACAATCGGAGGCAATGTGCTACACGCTGTGCTGTCTGATGTGCACTGAACTGCATTGTAATGCCCCTGTCACACTACGACGCTTCTCGCCGGCAACCAGGCGACGTGTGGTGTTTTTTGGCGAAAATGGGTGAAATATCGAGAAACGCTGGGGGCGCGTTATGCGTGCGTCGGTACACATCGGTACACGTCGGTACACTATCCTTGACGCTGATGGTCGGCGCAAAACGCTGGCGCGCGCTGTTGGTCGGCCAAGGTTTTAAGCGTGTCAAAAAAAAAACAACGACCGGCACCGCGCGCAAATATATGGGTAAGGACGTTAGGCGCGCGTCACGCTGCGTTGGACGCGCCGAAATAACGTTATGGGAATGCTAGGCAGACGGCGCGCGCGTGGGAGGGTTGTTCCCAACCGTTGCGGCAATCTGGGGCATTTTTGTTTTATGCCCTAGCAACATTTAAGGTTATATGAAGACGTCGCACCAAACTCTTTTTTTTTTTTTTTTTTTTTTTCCCCCAAAACGTCGACACACAGTGGTGGTGCGCTACTAACACGCTGCGCCAACGTCCAATTTCCCCATATTTCCCCTAAATCTTTAACGTTTCTCGACGCTTAAAATTGTATTTTCAACACTGATGGGTCGCCGGGAGAACCGTCGTAGTGTGACAGTGCCAGAAGGCACGGTGGAGTACTGGCCTGCACCCTAATATACTGCGATGTTCCATGCTGCATTGTGCTTGTCTTGGCTCCATTGTGATGCGCTGTGCCGCATACGTATGCACTATGTACCATTGTGCTGCAAAGTAATGCACTGTGCTGGACACTATTGCGATGTGATGCACTCTGCATAATTATGTTGCAGTGTGCTGCACTCTGCATCTCTCTGCTGCAGAGTGCTGCAGTGTGCTGCAATCTGTTCACTGTGCACATACTGCAGCAGAGTGATGTGCACTGGACTGTAATGTGCTGTAATGTCCTGCCCTATGTAACACTGTGCTGCCATGTGCTACCCTGTGCTATTCTGTGCTACCCTGTTCTAACATGTGTTGCAATGTGCTGCACTGTGCTGTACTGTCCTGCAAGTTGGTGCAGTGTGTTGCAATGTGCTACAATGTGTTGCAATGTGCTGCACTCTTATCCACCCTGCTTCACCCCTGCTGCAACCCATCACCGGTCACAGCTTCAGTCCCTCCCGGTGCATAAGCGAACGTCGCCTGGAAATCTACACACATATGAAGGAAATATAATCAAATCTGACACCGGAAATGCACAGTCAGCGGGTTGTTCTTTTTACCCTCCCCACTTCCTCCTCGACACAGGGCCACTGTTCCCTGTACACGTACATAGCAAATAAAGGGAATGCTTCTTTTGTTGTTTTCTGGGACTGCGGCTGCGGTTTCTATGAACACAGCTGCAGATGTGGTTTTGGGACCAAACAAAAAGGAATAAGTGAATCCGGTAGGAGCCTCGCTCTGGAACAGTGGGTCGTAGGCCGAGTGCTTTAGCTGCATTGTGGGGACTTTGATGAGCAAATTATTATAGACTCCGTAAGAGACAATGTAACACGTATGCTGGTTGAGATCAATACCTCTGGCTGGCCAACAATCTAGCCTACCATGTATTTATGGCAAACATTTCCGACGAGAATGATGGTTATAGTAGCACTCGCCCCTTCTCGGTGGCGACTCACAGCAGGCTTTCCTACCTGAGTGCAAACCCAAGTCACCCAGGCTGCTGCATTTCCAGTGGGCAGGGCGATTGTAGAATTATCCGGTCGAAAGCAATATGCCCTCCATTAAATAATATTTATATAATGTATTTATATATCACGAAAATGATTGATTCAATAGAGAATAGTGCTGAGTCATCGATTCATATCTGGGTTTGATCATTCTGTTTTAACCTGGTTTTGCTTTTAATTATTTTTCATATATGATCTAACTATTCCCACAGCCCTGTTCGGAGGAAAGGCTCCCAAAGCATTTTGATTGTTAAAGTGTCATCATGCTGCGTTATGAACATATCTATGCAGATTCTTGAAGCGGCATAATTCGATAAATGCATACATTTTTCAAAATCAAAGCAATTATCAAGATTTCCAACTTACATAGTGATGCACTTATAATTATTGAGGTTTTCTCCCAGAAAGACTGCATCCATTTAATAGAACCTCTTACAGCAGATTCCTGTGGTGTCAGAGTTTTGACATGCTTGCCAACATTAATTGTTCATGTTTGCACTTCAAATATCTCCAAAGTTAGCCATTTAAAATAAAAGTTGATTCAAAGTAAAGTAAAGTAGATTATATCCATCAACCTAATATATTAATGTCAATAAAAGACACAAACTTAAACCCATTGGATTATGCAATGGTAATCTACCAAGCTCAATGTATCGGTAAAAGACCAGTGACTACTGCGTTTGAAATGCCGAATTGATTAATTATGTAAATCAATTCTTTCAAAGTAGATATTGATTTCATTCATTAATTGTATTGTTGTATATGCAGTTATTTTACTGTGGTGCTCCTTGTGAATTTGCTATGCATTAGTATAGGTCAATAACCCACATACCGCGCATTGCAATGTATGGCCTACCCCACATAAATATGAATTAATTGTACTTAATTTTAAATTAAAGTATTTCCAAAATGAACCCCTTATGGGGCTGTCACACTACGACGTAACGACGTCAACGTAGGGAGAACGTGAAGAATGTTGAACTTCTCAGCGTAGTATGCAAATTTGGGCACAAGTTGAACGTGGATGCAGCGTAGTGGTAAAGCATAGTGATACCGTCAATCACCGAGAGAGGACAACGTCACTACGCTCACGGAACGTTATGAACGTTATTCCATCGCCAGAAGAACGTTACATGACGTTAGCTATGTCATGAGATGTTGAACGTACATTGAATGCATATTCTCCTGACGTTCTCGTGATGTTCTCATGACGTTCTCCTGACGTTCTCCTGACGTTCCCATTAAGCCTCGTTGGCTTTTGCACTAGGTTTAATGTGGGTCAACGTAGTGGAACGTAGTGGAACATAGTTGAATGTAGTGAGCAGCGTTGAAATAACGTCTGTTTAATGTCATTGACGTTCACTGAACGTAAACAGAACGTACGGCGAACGTAAACCCTTACGTCCGACCTACGTCGAAAGTTTTGAACATGTCCAAAACCTTGACGTAACTCGACGTAACACGACGTAATGTGACGTAGCTCGACGTCATTCTAATGTCATTTTGACGTCATCATGACGTCACCCAACGTCATGATGAAAAATGACCACGTTAGGCTCACGTTGGCTCGTTACGTCGTAGTGAGACAGGGGTATTAGAAAAAACAGTATGCCAAATTAATCCACCAAATATTATTCAGATCAACATGATACATTTGTCTACAAACTACAGCAGAAATCCAAAAATCATCACATTGTGCAACTTTAATTAGTTTTGGTAATTATCCCCTCCAGAGGAATCAGTAGGAATATCCACAGAAACAGTGCAGTTGGTGCTGACATTAATTGCATTTTAACATCTGCCCTCGCCATCAATAGGCCTAATGCAAATATATGATTATCCCACCAAGCGAATGAAAATAGCTTACTGGATGAAGTCAGGAGCTAACCATCACATTGGAGGCGCTTACTTTGTAATAGACCTTTTCCACAGAATGACCGAATTGCCCCGCTAATGGAAATCCTCTATAATATTGGCATGGGGATTATCCAAATGGGAAATATCGTACCCAGAGCGAGAATATAACTCACATATTTTGCATTACATGGCATTAGTGTGCTAACCACTACACCACCTAGGCTCCCTGATTTCACCACCTTACCAATGCCTACCTGTCTATGTGGCTCCTTGGCTGAGAGAAAAGTGCCAAATACTATCCTCAGGCCCCTCTAATTGTATGTATTTAAAATTGCTTAAGTCAATTTTGTTGTTTAGTGCTTACAATTACATCTGTCATAGGGATGATGAAAATGGGAACATTGCGCCTAGAGTGAGAATTGAACCCACATAACTTGCATTCCAGGTCAGTGTGCTAACCATTACACCATCTAGGCTCTATGATGTCACCACCCTACCAATGCCGACCTGTCTACGCGGCTCCTTCCCTTAGAGGTCGATGCAGACTGCTACACTCGTCCGTCTGGAAGTGTACGTCTTGTAATGCTTATAATTACATAATCTATTGCACTTACATATGTATGCACATCATGTAGACTGTACAGGATGATGGTCATTGCACAATGCTATTGGGGTGATGAAAATGGGAAATATTGTGCCTAGAGCGGGAATCGAACCAACATCTCTTGCATTCCAGGCCAGTGTTCTCACCATTATGCAACCTAGGCTCCCTGATGTGACGACTCTATCAACCCCTACCCGTATATGTGGCTCCTTGCCTGATAGGTCAATGCAGACTATTACAATACCTTTTCTACACAGCTGTTTTCCATTCTGTTATTTCTTCCACTCCCATTAGAAGGCCTGGGATCAGACGCGATGGCCGAATGAGTTGAACTTTCCATCTCCTGGTTTGGGAGATTGCAGAATCCATGAGTTTGTGGGTTCGAACCCTGGTCGCGTCAAACCAATGACTTACGCATTTATGCTTGTCACTTCTTGGCCAGGCCTTCCACATGCTTAGGATAGGGCAACGACTGGGTACCTTAGTGTCAGGATAATGTGACTGAGTTGGATATCTGGTCATGGTGCTGGCGGCCTGGTCTCCCAGTGGGGCAATACTATAAAGTTGCCATGAGTGTGCACTGTCACAAGTCAGTACCCATCCTGATATGACCTTAGATATTGCTAGGATATAAAACAACAACAACCCAACAAATCAGAAGTCCTGGTAGTGGTGGAAATAGTCTATTCTCCGCTGGCTGCGTAGCGAGCGATGTCTGCATTAAACAGTCACATCTAGTTTATTCTGTGCAGAGAATCGAATGCAAAAGGAAAATCCAAATATGGCAGCAGTTTTAGCCAAATGGGATTCTCTCTAATGCGGCCTCGGTCGGGCGGACGATTCAAGTACTTTGAAGAGCGCGCAAATGTTAGGAGGGCGAGTGACAAATCAAATATAATTATGATCGCAATAGTTTGTGGATATTCAACAAAATAAAGGGATCACCTTGATTAGTTCGGACAGTGAATAGAAACCAGACCGGTGTTTCAATTAGCAACATAGTTAATGTTTGTTTTTACGTCCTAGCAACAATGTCATATCAGTACAGGTACCAACTCGTGACAGTGCACACTTATTGCAATTTTATAATACTGCCCCACTGGGAGACCAGGCAACCAGCACCATGACCTAATATCCCACTCAGTCACATTATCCTGATACTGAGCTAACCAGTCCGTGTCCTTTCCTAATCATGTTGAGTCCCTGGCTAGGAAGCGACAAGTATCAATATTTAAGTCATTGGCAGAGTTAATGTATATTAGTCTGCGTGGATTCTAATTATACTCTACAGTGGTCGCTGTATTGACTGTATAATCTGGGATCCAGACTGCCTTTGCCCTCATTCACCAGATGCTGAGTCATTTGAGGAATATTTAAAAGAAAGCTGGTTTGTACTTTGAACAATTGTCTGCCTATAGTAGGCGTCCCCTGAAAAGAGTAATCGCTGAATCGCTGAAGACTTCCAAAAAATGTACATAGTGCAAGCAGAAATAGTTTGAAGACCGTGCAAAGTTGAGAAATGATGGGTGTTTTAGTACATTCTGAAACTCTTATTAGTTTTAACTCTCAGCTATGCATCCTACTCTCAGATTCATCAATATGGATGATCTCAATCAGTACCAATTTAACGAGACAGGAGCCGATAACACCCGATGCAGATGACTCGAGTCCATGCAATGCGAATCCACGCGACGCGATTTCATGTGATGGAATACTGTGCTATGGAATGCTGCTCATGTGGGTGCATAATAAAGTAGTCACTGGGTAGGCTACTCGGCTCTGATCAGCCAATTACATTCTGGCATCTTAATCCTACTATCTGGGTTTGTCTTCCCACATGGTTACCCCCTGCCACCATGGCTTTCCCATCACATGTATTCTCAACTTCCTACGGGCTTTCCCATCCAATGTGGCTTCCCCGTCCTATGTGGCTTCACCATTTCATATGCTGTCCCTACGCCATGTCGCATTCTTACCCCATGTGGGTTCCACAGTCAAATGTGTCCTCCCCTACCTATGTGGCTTCCCTATCGAATGTGGCTTCCCAATTCCAGTGTGTTCGCTGCTGTTTTCCATTCCATGTGTATTATCGTGCCCATGTGCCCATGTGGCTTCCCCCTTCCTATCCCCTTGGTATCTGGGTCCTCCTTCCATGTATTCTCCTCTCGTGTGTGGCTTCCCTATCGAATCTGCCTCCCCCTTTCCATGTATTCTCTCCTCCCATGTGGCTTCCCCATGCTATGTGGCTTCCCCATGCTATGTGGCTTCCACGTGGCCTGTATTCTCTGCCGATGTTACTTGCCCATCCAATGTGTACTATCCCCCGATTATGTGGATTCCCTATGATATATGGCTTCCCCAGTCCATTTGACCTATCCATCCCCTGTGACCTCACCGTCCATGTGACCTCAGACCGGCCCATGTGACCTCGCTACCTCATTCATCCTCCCCTGATCCATGTGTTCTCAGCTCCCTGTCTCTCCTCTGGCATCCTTGTGCCTTCATCCACATTTTCACACCCCTAAACCCCCACCCCCACCTCACCCCCCACCACACGGGGAATGACGACCCAGCATAATTTTACACAGACACCGCATATCAGTTTAAAGTTGGATTTATTTCTTTTCAAATAACAAGTCTGTAGTAAGCACATGTTGATTTTAGTAAGCACATATTAAGTTTCAACGAGATAAGCACAATGAGATAAGCACAATGAGTTAAGGACGATGAGGTCAATAAGATTTAACCCTTAGCCCTAGAAAATATTAGCAGGGGTGGGTGGGATGGCAGTTCAAAGCCAGCTAGTGTCCTCCTGTGGCCATGTCGAAGTGAGCTCACCGCCGCCAAGTCAGTCCTTATATAGGCGCTGGGGCCAGTAGTTCGAGCGGGCGACTGCAGATGGCAGGTCAGTAAGATAGAGTTAGCATTTCCAAGTATTTTGTATTAAAGTACGAATATATAGGCGGTACTGACGCACAAGTCATAAGGTAGTTTTGCCGTTACTAGATAGGTGGCAGCATAAGTATTATCTTAACACTATGAGGCTATGGCGGCGACCGAATGCCAAATTACCCGTGTTGCTGAGCATCACAAACAATGCTCCGTGAATACCAACCAAACAACCCTCAGCCATTTCTCTTCAGTCCCCAATCACGCTGACAGGCGCACACCCCAATTGTCGCTCCAGCTAGAGGAGCAGTGCCCCTAAATCGGGCGTTGCAGTTTTAGCAGTCAGACACATTTAAATAGTTAGCTCAGGAGCCAAATATTCTCGGGCGTGTATTACAACAGGAGCGGCCGTAGTTAGAGTCGGGGCCGGTGGTGGCGCCACCAGTACCATGTTGTAGGATAAGGAGTGAATACATCGAGAATAGTGGTTGGTAGATAATGAATAGAACAATTACTATTAATAATTCCCTTTCAGGTTTTATACCCGCATAATCCTTATACATAACAGTAGGGTACTTAGTACTGATTGCTTAACTAAGCTGTGTTGACTGCGAAGGGCATAATCACGGCGAGAACTGGTTAAACCGTATTCTGTTTCTTAGGCCATTACTTTTAGAAAGAATGAAAATGCCCACAATCAACTATGTCTCGAGAGATACTTTTGAAGTTGAAAGCTTGGAATAACAAAATGTCAGACCATGTAAAATTCTTGATACAAGTTGTAGATGTTTTTTGTGAATTTGTTAACATTCTTTCAATGAGCTGTATGGGTCAATATAATCCTGCCACCCTCAAGGTTGCTAGCATCACATATTGTTACTATAAGCGCCCATCCAAAAAATTAGTTTGGTAGAGCTCTTTACATATATGAAGAACTCTGGCAAAGCACAAGCTACGAGCTTGGCATTGGCATTGCAAGGTCATTTGTTTGGATCGGCACTTATCGCGTTATTGCAAAGAGATCTTCAGATGTTGGTGATTGAATTGAAGGATATTGATACATAATTAACGTCCCCTGTAGTTTCAGAATAAATACAAGAATTATGTTACTGCCAGCAATCAGTATCCGTTTACCGGCTGTCAATGACACAGCAATGTCTACGTTGAATTGTGTTTGTGTCATGAACAAATCCTACATAAAATGTACATGTTGAGCCTGCAACATGGGTAATTCAGGGCATGGCACAGAGACTCACCAACCACCTAGCGGTAACTATGGATGCGCACCATTGGCGCCATCTAGCGGATCCTGACCACATCAGGCCATGGATTCGAAACGCCAGCATCACTCAGCCTCCAGTACCGGAACACCGGGTGTGGTGTGTGGGCTAGTCCTGCTCACCGGCCGTATCGAACCCACAGGTTCACGTCCTGAAACACTGCACCATCACCCGAACCAAGCTGTAATGATAGCTCCAGCCTTATTTTTTTCCACCCCACCCGCCCCAGCTAAGGACATTCATACGCAGTGGTTGAGTGACTTGGAACCCGCTAGCATGCCACCTAGCGGTGGCGAATCGGTAAGAGCGGGTCTCGTATGCAGAATGTCGGGAGTTGGGTTCCCGGTCGAGTCAAGCACATAAAATTGATTTGTGCCACTTCCTAGCCTGCACCTCAGAATTAGTAGGATAGGGCAAGGACTGGTGACCTCAGTGTCAGGATAATGTGACTGAGTGGGATATCAGGTCATAGTGCCAGCACTGTGATTTCCCACTTGGGCAGCACTATAAATGTGCCATGAGTGTACACTGTCACAAGTCAGTACCCGTATGATATGACCATAGATGTTGCCAGGACGTAAAACTCCAACACCCAATCAACCAATTCAGTGCTATATATATGAACCGTTGTCCCACATTTTGACTTGTTCTAACATTTAACATCTAACGGACGTCACACCCCTAAAGCTAGGATTCCTTACACACGGTATGCGGCATGCGGCATGCGGCATGCGCATGCAGCATGCGAATGGGAAGATTCCTTATACACGGTATGCGGCATGCGGCAGACGGCACATCACTGGCTATATTTAAAAAATAAAAATAAACAAGTATACTCCATACTGCACTGTATATGGCCTAATATGGCATGTATATCCATGTAACTCTTGGTACTGCACATGGATGTTCCTACCTTTATAATTACCAAATTATAGATAAGTATTCAAATTTTTTGGCTCTGGTAGCATTTTTACCAACCCGAACCCCCACCACCACCACTACTGCACTTGGTGTAGATACAGGGCTAAAGACTATCAGTCGCCTCCTCCAGCCTTATATCAATGGACAAATGCAACTGATGCTTTTCTATTCACACCACCCTGTCACGGCTGTCCGTAATTATCAGTCGCCTCCTCCAGCCTTATATCAATGGACAAATGCGACTGATGCTAATCTATTCGCACCCCCGTGTCGCATGCCGCATGCCGGATCGATCGCTACAGGGACCGATCGAGTTGTCGCATTCGCATTCGCATTCGCATTCGCATACCGTATGTAAGGGTTGCAGCCCATTGCCTTCAAGGCGTTTCGATTTTTTGCCGCATTCGCA
The DNA here is from genome assembly GCA_030323885.1 of Branchipolynoe longqiensis. Classification (NCBI taxonomy): domain Eukaryota; kingdom Metazoa; phylum Annelida; class Polychaeta; order Phyllodocida; family Polynoidae; genus Branchipolynoe; species Branchipolynoe longqiensis. Next base: position 3,816,518 of record CM059194.1, on the reverse strand, counting down.
TTCGCATTCGCAGATCGCATACCGCGTGTAAGGAATCTCAGCTTTAGCCTTTCCGATATTTTTTATTGAGGCAGTATTTATACTGTCCATAGCATGTAAGCCCGGGTACCCAGGCTTGTTTTCAATGCTGGCCAGCTCTAGTGTTGGTGTTGTCTTATCAAACAGTAGCTGCTGATAAGTTATTTGATTGTCTGCATTTCAGTAGCAGATAGATAGTCTGTTGGTATTCCGACCTCTGTGTGATACATATGTGCGGGCTGGGAATGCAAAGTGGAATGACAAAGCAATAAGTGAATACATGCTCAGGTGTGTGTGTTAGCAAAGCTAGGTTGGAGAGTGAGTGTAGAGTTTCCCTGCATAGCAATTCAATATTCATGCAATTCACTTTGGTTACTTTCATGTCACTGCTCCTTGCTTTATCCTGGTAAAGGCCCGGTCACATACACATTAGTGGACATAGATAAACATACCGGCATCCATACTTCTCCGTCATGCTAACTTGGTAATAATGTGGGTGGGCCATGTTTTCCGATTTAATCTTTGGACATGTTCATAATAGCGCTATGTTCGAGGCTGAATTTGCATCCATGATGCTAACATACTCTAGCTTACTCTAGTGTATTCTAGCATAGTGTAGCATACTCTAGCATACTCTACCATACTCTACCATACTCTACCATACCCTAGTGTACTCTAGTGTACTCTATCGTACTATATCATACTGTAGTGTACTGTAGCATACTCGAGTGTACTCTAGCGTACTCTAACATACTCTAGCATGCTCTAGCCTACTTTATCATACTTGGACGAAGCCCTGGTCACAGCCATTAGGGGACGTAGGTGAACGTAGTGGATGCCAATGTAGTTGAACATACCGGCATCTGTACCTAACATATTTTCCCGTACCATAATGTATTTTTCCGTACCAAAACCTGCCGTATCTTGATGTATTTCAACATAGTTTAACATACTGACACCATGTTTGCCGCACGTTAGCTTCCACTATGTGCACCTACGTTCAACTACGGCCACTAACGTGTATCTGACAGGGGCATAATGCTGAGCGCCAGGTTAGATGGTGAAACATCTAAAGCTTTAACGCACTAGTTTGACTCTGCTTGGCTAGAACCTGTGACATGCTCCACACGAAGTGACTCCTCTATGACGACCATCCTGTCTGGTGAATTGATTGGTAAACATTTAGTGAAGTGGCTGTCACTGACAGGTCATTGACAAAGTAAGACAGGTTAAGTAACTGGCTATCCCTAAAGCGGCATAGCCTGATGAAGCGTCACATTTTCAAAAGCAGAACACTACCCTAGATCTGAACCTACACATATAACTTAGATACTGGTGCACTTAGTAAGCATACATTGCTACATAGAAGGGGATACTGAGTGAATTTAATAGAACCTGTCACTGTATAAGTCTATGGCGTCACAGTTTCAACTTCAAATATCTCAAGAATTACACATTTAATTTTAACAAGATAATTGTAACACTTACGGCCTGAAGACCAGTGCTTTGGCGCTGACAACAGATTTACATGAATACAATTAATTTACCCCCCGCCCCAAATGAAGGGCCCTTCAAACTAAAATAAGGTTGTATATAACCATCAATTTAATGTATTTGTCTCAGACAAATGACTAAATGTGAATACGATCGGACTATTCAACATTTACAAAAAGGGGTCAATTGACTGGTTATCATTATCAACACACATTCTTCCAAATATTGAACAAGTATGTATGAGTTACTGCATATGTTTTACGCCCTTAGCATATCATACTGTATCAACCAATTTTGCGTTATCTAATTAAATCCTTATTATCACCGGGTCAGATGACTGAAATGTTAAGAGATCTGACCCGCCTTATATGTGGGAGGTTGTCATTTGTCTGTTTGAACCTCCCAGAGTAAATCCGATGATTTACAGAATGTGGATCTGTTTGGTTCGTGCTCAAAATTACTAGGATCGGTTAAGGACAGTTTAGCTAAGTATCAGGGTAATGTAACTTAACCAGTTATTAGGTGGTGGTACCAAGGGAGGCAGCACTATAAAGTTACCATGATTGCGCACTAACACATGTAACCACAGATGCTGATATTACATTGAATGGTGTTAAGACATAAACAACTGAGAAACACACACTCTAATCTACTTCAATTATATATTATTAGGCCAACAATAAAACTGCATAGTTCATTGTTTTTCAGCTTTTGCTATCCATGCGTTTAGTTGTCTAGATATATGGGTCATTCTCAGAAACTGTGTACCACTTGAGGTAGTCTACTTGAAATGCATCTTTCAAAGAAACCCATTATTGGAGAGTCAATATTTAGATTTCATCATTTAGTCCAATAATGTGGGAGATCAATGTGGGAGAGTTTAGATCAAAAGTAAATGTTAATATTGTGTATTATGTATCTTATTGGGATGGATGTAGCTAAATACATCGAAAATTACATCACTAATTTGTGACATTGTCAACAGCATTGAAAATAAAGTGTCACAAACATAATCAAAACCTCTGAACAACAGCTCATTTCACTTCAAATGGTCATATACAATGTCTTCATTAAGTTGAAGACATTTGTGTTTTAAATTATGAAATACTTAACCTTTTCTGGAGTCAATAACATCATAACATTTCGTTTCCACTTACAAGTACTATGAAACTCTGTATCAAACACTGAGTACAGATACATTACAGGAACTATTTTCACCATTTGACACTCTATGCATGGACCCAGTTATGGTATAGTAAAAGATAAATCCTGAAATTGACCCTAAGCATTGAAATTTGAGCCGAACATTTGTGTAAAATTGTTGTTTCGACTTTGACTGTTACCGTGCTAATATTTTGTTGCTTTTCTCTTTAATATTCACAAATAAGACAAAACCATAGGAATGAGGTTTCAAATTATTATTACTACTGTTTATAAAGCAAGTGGCATGTGAAATGTCCTAAAGATGTCAAGTTTTGTGTGGAAAATATTTGATTTTGGAGTCAGATTTGTTTCCATGCTATACTGCTATTTATTAGGGTGTGAGCATCATTTGACCTACTTAAAAATGGCAGAATATGATTATTTTCAATTATTCAGATGCAAAAGGACATGCACATTGAGGAAACTTGTTTATAGGACTGTGGCAGTGTTTTGATTTTATGGTACTGATGTCACACTATTGGTACACAACTTCTGAGAACGACCCATATTGGAGTTACCATTGAGTTGTATATATGTGTTATTCTCTGAAACATTGCAGTAATGTGTGGCATGGCAACCAAAGGTGAACACCTTCCACATACCAGCAAGCATTCCAAATGATAGCTGAATCAATGTTCATATGAAGGTTTACATGTTGTGTGTATGTCAAATTTGATAACAAAGGTATTTCACTTTTTGATTTTGATCTTATATATATTGAGCAATACGTCATTTGTATCAGATGGAAATAAAGCACACATCCAGAACATCATATTAACAGATGCAACAAATTCACAAAATGCTATTGAATACAGTGTATCTTCCAAGAATAACATTTTTAAAAGCTGGAAACAACATTTGGGTAAGTGCAGTGTATAGATAAAGGGAGTATTCCTAGATTACAAATTGTTTGTGGTCTTTTCTGGGGCAGAGTGGTTAGAGTGTCTAACATTTTTCTAGGTCGGACTCGTAATCTGTCGGTAGGTGGGTCAATTCCCTGTGCCCCCACCTCTGCCAATTTGGATTTCCACCGCTGTATAACTTACAACATCATCAAAGGCTAGTTGCTCTCATACCATGTCTATGCGGTCTTGGGGGTTAAAAATCATTTGGTTCGGTAAAAGTGTAGGCTCTGGCTTTCTATCGACAAACTGACTAATGGTGAAAACAAGTCTATTCAGATTTATCCATGATAGGCAGGGTCACTGGGGTGTAGGTCCAAGTTTTATGTTCCGTGTAAGGGGTAGCAGTATGGAGCATCAAAGGTGGGTGTCTAATTTTGATCAAACTAATCTTACATAATATTTGAATCTCCCCTAACTTGACACTCCCGCCAAACAACTCGACTAGAGGCTCAACTTCAAAATATTGTAGATGTGCATCATCCATCAACCCTGCTATGTCCCTGCTATTACCCTTCTGGGTACCAACGAGGCCATTTCTCATTGCCTTAGTATTTATTTTTGACTCGAGGTTGCAACAGATTCATGGCTTCAATGATTGATGGATTGACTACTTCAAAATTGTATCTTTGATCATTTCTATTGTGATTTGACACAAATATGACCATGTCGCGAAAATCTCACTCTAGCCATGTACACTTGATGAATAAAACTTACAGAATAAATAGCAATAATTTTGCACCATGAATATGACCTTTGCTGCGGACATAATGTTTAAACAATCACCAATCAATCAACCCAATGCGAAATTAAACCATCAGCAAGCAAGCTATTATTAATCAACAATGCACACCATATTGCTGTATTGTTGGATGGTTCTTGGGGTCTTACGCCCTGGCAACATATAAGGTTATATGAAGATGGGTACCAACTAGTGACAGTGTCCACTCAATATGATTTATTGCGCTGCACCATTGGGAGTCCAGGCCACAAGCACCATTACCTGATATCGCAAGCAGTCACATTATCCTGACACTGAGCCAACCAGTCCTTGCCCTGTCCTAATGTTGCTAAGCGCGTGTCTAGGAATCGACAAGTATAATTTGTTAAGTCATTTGTTTGACTCGACCCCGGTGTAATGTACTGTGTGCTCGGCCGTCTGAGCCCCAGTATACCACTTACTCTTCCCAGGTGCATTCTGACAAATGTCTGTCAGTTCACACCTGGTGCCCCTCTCCAACAAATTCATAAGCAAGAAAGGGAAGACAAGTCATGCAAAATTGACAGTGAAGAAGTTGTTCTTTATTGGCATCAACTCCTGTTCACCTACTAGCGACCTATCACCCTCACTCCTTTTCTCCTGTCCACACAGATCCTCATTACTCTGTACAGGAATCAGTGCCTACAGCCCTTGAACCAGAGTCCCATGGTTGTTGCACACATCTCAGTTTGTATAGGAAAGGTGGAGCATCAGACAGAGTGTCTGGGTTCCTGGCCAAGAGAAGAGTGTGTTCACTTCAAGAGTCCATCAAGAAGTGTCCTTCCAGAGTGTCTGGAGAAGTGTGTAGAATAATCTATCTCAGAATGAGGCTTGTGTGGTCAGGTGGTGCAACGGGTGCAGGTGACTGGGCTTCCCACAACCAGCCAATCAGACACCCTCTATAGCCTGGGGGTGACACCCTAATAGGGGCAGCTGTCACTCAACCCCAGCTGCAGGTGGTGTCCATAATGTATGCAGAGTGGCTGGGTGTGCTTGCCCATCGGCCCTCTGGTAACAGGTAGTTGCAGACAGTTACAATAAATAGATATATTACAAATGTCCTTCTCCTCCCCTTGCACTCTTACTGGTGCATAGAGGGAACATTTCACCAAACATTCAATCAATCAATGGGTGCCGTCTTCTCAAAGAAGGTTGGCTGCAATGGACCTCCATCTCTTCCTGTCATTCGTTCCTCTCACGCAGTCTGCATATCTTATTGTTGTCCACTCAGTGATGTTGTCCATCCATGTTGTTCTCCTTCTCCCTCTTGGTCTTTTCCCTCCTATCTTCCCTTCCAGTATTCTTCTCTGTGATTCATGGTGTCATATCATGTGGCCAAAGTATTTAACTTTTCTGTTTTTTATCATTTGTATTATCTGTCTCTTTATTTTCATTTGTGTTAGGAACTCCATGTTACTTATCATTGCTGTCCATGGAATTTTTAACATTCTTCTGTATTGCCACATTTCAAATGCCTCGAGCTTTGTTGTTATTGCTTTCTTCAAAGTCCATGTCTCGCAGCAATATAAAAGTGTAGACCACACATATCATTTTAGCAGTCGGAGTCTTGTTTTTATATTTATGTCTCTAGATGTTAGTACTTTCTGCATCTTTAGAAATGTTGTTTTGGCAATGTTTATTCTCCGTTTAATCTTTCACATCCGCCATCACTAGTTATTAAATGGCCCAGATACACAAATGACTCTACCTGCTCCAAGATTACACCATTCACTTTTATCTCTGCTCTTGGTTTGTATTCCTTTCTGCTGACAACCATGGATTTTGTCTTCTTTACATTCATTTTGAGGCCACATCTCTCACTTTTTTCTTTTACTTCATCCACTATATCTTGTAGTCGATTTGACGTTAAGGCTAGCAGTGCTGTATCGTCTGCGTATCTTGTGTTATTGATATTTCTACCTCCAAGATTTATTGCTATGATGTCATCTATTTCTCTGAAAATCATTTCCGTTTAAATGTTGAAAAGACTTGGTGATAGAACACATCCTTGTTGCACTCCACATTTGATCTTCACTTCTGGTGTCAATGAGTCTCCAATTCTCACAGCAGGATACTGTTCACAGTAGAGGTTGGCCACAAGCCGAACGTCCTTACCGTCTAGACCGATTTTTTGTAGAGCTTCTATGAGTTTCTTATGATGTACTTTGTCAAATGCCTTCGCGTAGTCTATATAACATATGTATATATCCTTATCTACTTCTAGGTGTCTCTCAATTATTGTTCTCATGTTAAAAATGGCTTCCCTTGATCCACTGTTTGGTCTGAATCCAAATTGCTCTTCTGATACCTCTCGATTAATTCTTTTGTTAATCCTTTCTAGTAGTATGTTGAGTAAAGCTTTAATAACATGGCTGTTGAGGCTTATTGTTCTGAAATCCGAGCATTCCACCGCTTTTGGTTTCTTAGGAAGGGCAATAATATGATGGAATATATCCGGTGTTATATATGTCATTAAAAAGAGCAGTTATCCTTGTGATGCTAGGTCCCTCCAAAGCTTTTAACATTTCAGAAGAGATATCGTCTGTTCCTACTGCTTTCCCATTCCGAAGTTGCCCAATGGCTCTTAACTGTCTCTTATATAGTAACATCTCATCATAATCTCGGGCACCATGTCTTATCACATTTTCCAAATAGTCTCATATGTCACACAGTGAGTGGGGCACCCATTGCTTTTCTGTTACATAACCTTGGTCCCCACTCCATCGCCCAAGAATAACAATATATAATTCCGAACCGAAAATCGGTATATCTTTACACCGGGTTATAACCCATGTGTTCGAATCCCATGATCTTCCAAAGTGGGAGCCGGATGCTCAACTCATTCGGCCTTCTTGTCTGGTGATTATATTTTTGCGAGGAATGGACGCTAAACTGATGTGATCAGATAGTTATAGCGGCAGGATGGCAGTGAGGGGGATGATGAGCTCAATAGGTGCTTCTCCTGAGAAGCCTGAGGCAGCCTTGACAAGCACTTAGTGACAACCAAGACATCCACCAAAGTCACTGACACCGAGTAAAACCTTACGGCTTACCTTGACGGTGCACAATCCCATGACAGCATAATATTAAAAGAACACCAATAAACCCACTTAGCCTTGTGTGATCCTATATATCCATTCATCTCTGAGTTGCTGGTCGATAAAGGGCATAAAGGGACTTGCAAAGCAATTTTAATGTTAATGTAGAGTTTTGCATAAATGAAACGCACATATTTGGATGAGAGATTCTCTGGCTGAACCCAAAAATACAGGTTTATGTATGAGTACTTTCCTCAAACTAATAAGGTAATAATACTAATTATAACAATAATACAAACATAGTGAGTGTCAAATAGCAAATGAGAATAACTGCAGAATCATATTCGAATAAATAAATATAAATGTGCCTACATCAAAAGGAGAAACAAGCGGAGATGGGATGGACAATCTTTATTGCTTGTCTGGCTAGCAATTATATGCCTACCAGTTAAAGTTTGAAAGCTGGCCGACGACTGACCAATATGAAGGCCCGGGGTCCGAACCCGCCGTTTTGGCAGGTCCGGGCTAACAAGTAAGGAGTCGATTGGACAATATTGGATTAATTAATATTACAGAACGATAATATTAATACATACTTTAACTCCGGCATTTATATATGCATAATATATATTATACTCCTTATATTCATCAACCTCATTAAATCTATCTTCATTAAATATATTCATCAACCTCATTAAGTATATGACTTTCACAAATAGACCAAAATATGGTGAGAAATAAATATAACCCACAGGTATGGCAAAATCCCACTGCACATTCACACCCAACACTACCTCCAGTGACAATCATTAGGGTGACTGCTAAAACAACCCATATTCCTGTGTGTATATGACAGTTATGTTTATACGATGTTATGATTTGTTCATATACTTGGTTATTTCTCAATAATTAAGCATAGGCACTTTGTTTGTCATAGAAACTGCATAGTGCTGTTTAAAAATGTCTAAGACTGTATTTTGTTAGTTTTCCTATTCAATATAGAGCAAGTTGCACGCTGTGAACGGTGGCACAGTGGTAAGGTCGCGTATGGGAAGCATGCAGTGTTCACAGTGTTCACTGCCAAGAGTGTAGCTAGGCGTACAGGCACACGCCAAAACGTCCACATCGTTTTGTCAACAACAACAACAATTTAAATATAATAAAGAGAGAGAGACATAGGAGGCATGTAGTAGTCCGGAGTGTCAAAACTCAAGTCTAAAATGTGTAAAATCCGTCAGCTTAAGCTTAAGTGGCCCCCTAAACCCCCTGCCGAAATTAGGATCACACATCGTTAAAGGTCTAGCTACGCCCCTGACTGCAGACAGTGACATTACAACGACTGTATTCTTAGATCACCTGACCGGATCGCTACAGGCTGAGGCAGTCTGGAGGAACAATGTTTCAGCGGATAAATGGATCCAAAGCAAGAGGTCAACAATAGAATGAATGATTGCACCCTGCGTCCTGGATATGAATAACCAACATCGACCACTGAAGTATGTCTGGTTGTTGGGTTTGGGACGGAGATTAAATTGGGCGGATAGCGCCCGGAGAAAGGAACAACCGCAACTGTATTCTCAGATCATTTGACCCGATCGCTTCAGGCTGAGGCAGTCTGGAGAAACAGTGTATCACCTGATAAATGGATCCCAAGCAAGAGGTCAACCACAGACTGAATGATTGCACCCTGCGTCTCGCGTATGAATAAGCAAAATAGACCGCCGAAGTCTGTCCGGTTGTAGAGTTTTGTACAGAGGTTAAATTGGGCGAATCGTGCTGTGAGAAGCGCGCAGCCGCTGCTGGGATGCTTAGAACGCTCAGCGGGGTCACGTGTTATGGACTGAATGGAGCAGACCCCTGGGAGCCGGCGCCTGCGCAGTTTTACCAAATGCACTTCCGGCAGAAAGAAGATGAAGTGTACACCCCACGAGGTGGGGCATGTATTCTGTCTTGTGGCACGGCTGGCTGGATTTGTTTAGTGCTGTGCTATTTAACTGGTGCTGTAGAATTGCAGTTTTGCCACCGGTTTGTTTGTGTGTTGGGGTTTTATGTCCTGGCAATGTCTGTGCTCATATCAGGACAGATACCGACTTGTGAAAACATGGATATGTATGGCAATGCCATAGTGCTACCCCACTGGGAGAACAGGGCATGTGTGTCATGACCCATTTTCAAACTCAATCACATTATCCTGATGTTGAGCAAACCCTGTCCTTACACTGGGCTAGAAAGTGACACCTATAAATTGTGTAAGTCATTGGTTTGACTTGACACTTTTCATTATCCGAACCTTCCGCAGGGGAAGCCTTCGCTCTACCGATTTGGCCATCGTGTCTGGTGTATTCCTTCATGTGATTACCCTGCACGTAGACCAGCATTATTTATGCGGTGTGTTACAATTTAAGTTTCAGCGATGATATCTATTCCAACTGGAGCAAGGTTCTACTTATTATCGTGTCCTTGTTCTAGCAATTACATTCAATTCAATTATTTTATGTTAACTCTCTGCAAGCTATGTTTGCACTAAACTGAGGTGATACAATAAATGCATACAAATTCCTTACAGACAGAAAGGATCCCAGAAAAGCGATGCTTATTTAGCTGGTCTCCATGATGTGAATGAACAAGTGATGACAATAACAAATAACAGCTATATGTTTACAAGTAGCTCTTGACAGAATTGGTAGTTTTGTATGCACTAAATACCTTCAGCTAACTTTTTCAGTCTGCGCAGACCTCTTTCTTATCAGTGAGACTGATAATCCTCGCAGAGATTATATTATATGCAAGGTAATGTTTGTTTCCTGTTGTCAGTATCTGGGAGTAGCTATTTGTGTGCGCGATATAATCTGTTATTTAAAATGTAATGTATTATAGATATATAAATGAGTGGATTGGGGGATACCCCATTTTTGATGTATTTGATGATTTGATTAAATAGTATGATTATTGACCAAATGATATGTATATGCATGATATGCCTATTTTGCTGCGGGTCAGCTGGTCGAGGGTTTGTAGCGCCACCACACGGCCTGATCACCTGGTGCTAGCTATACTGAGTTCTCATTTGCACCTGAATTTTTTACATTTATTGTTCACTATCGATAGGGCTATATTGCTCAGCCAAAGAGTGCCTCATGAAATAAATAAGTGTTCCCATCCACTAATTGCTATTACGCATCTCTGTATTGCATAGCCGCATTTATATAAACATAAATCACAAAGCTGATCACATCTTTACATTGTCTTATATTTTGCTTAACCTCTTGTACCCGGGAACCATGAAGTTTACCCCTGGTGCCATCAGACTCACAACCATGCTATTTATTTATCTATTTATTTTGGTACATTACTTCTTTAAATAGGAGATATTTCAATCGCATACAATTGGTCTTCATCAAGTAACCATCCCATCTGTTATATCAATGTGATATATAACTAATTATGGGAGTATAAATGCAAGGGGAAGATATGCTTTATGTATCTATTCCTCCGAGGTGCCTTGGTGGAGCGCGTCCCCCTCCCCATCTGTCTGGTTAATTGGTGGGTGGGACCCCCCTTGTCCCACACACACAGTGCAGGAATACATATATATATATATATATATACATCCTCCTGTGTGACTGACACTGATCAACATCCGGTGCAGACGAAGCGGGCTGACGGCGCGATCACTGGTCCAGTATTGGGTCTTATGGAGGATAACACTATAAAGGGATGTTACAGAGCAAACAACAATGCAAGACAATAATAGTGGTATGACTATACATTCTCCCGCTAGGGGATAAATGGTGCCTGCCTAAAAAGAAAACAAGTGAACAAAGTCCTCTGGAGCGAGTGCTGGTGGGCAGCCCGGTAGTTACAATGGGGGCCGGTGGTGGCGCCACCGTCAAGCAGTGGAGGTGGCAGTCTTGTTTGTTTGTTTGTTGTTTTACATCCTAACAACATCTAAGGTCATATCAGGACGGGTACTGACTTGCCACAGTGCATACTCATGGTGCTGTCCCACTGGGAAACCAGGCCGCCGGCACCATGACCTGGTATCCCACTCAGTCACATTATCCTGACACTGAGCACACCAGCCCTTGCCCTGTCCTAATAATGTTGAGTGCCTGGCTAGGAAGCGACAATATAAAAAGCAGTGCAATAATATAGAATACATTCCTGTTCACACTTTAATACTCGCATAATTCGTTATGTATCAGATAATAATAAGTCCGGCCCGGATATATAGACTCGCATAATATGTCATACATCACATAGAGTAAAACCTTGCTAACCGATCACCTCCACAGATCGACGACTCCCCTATATCAATCACTTTATTTGGGTCTCAACAATACCATTGTAACCATATTCTACCTCTGTAAACCGACCACTTTCGCAAATGGACAACTTAAAGTCGGTCCCAAAGGTCGGTCGATTTAGAAAGGTTTTACTGGATATAACTTCAGATAGTATGGATAATTTAGTATGGAAGTAAGAACACACCGGGTTCTTCTGAGTTGCTTAGCTGCCTCACCTCAACCTGGAGTGCGATATTGTCGTCGATTACGTAACATTGGAACCGATGCTCTTTAAGCGCCAGCCACGTTCCATCTTTCTGATTCGTACAGAAAACAAAAAGAGCTACTTCCTCCAATGTGCTACGCGCTTCGATAAGATTGCATTTGGCCGATACTAATCTGAATGTGACTCCCCAAACCACTACTTCCACGCGCCAAACCAATTATTGCTTCTTATTGCAATACAAGTACCCATGGTGGCATGGCAAATCTTGACCATACAGTGCTGAGAGATCTGCCTTTGCTCTAATCCCCACCCTCAATGTGGCGGAGTGGTTAGAGTGTCTGACTTTTTTCTAGGTCAGACTCCTAATCTGAGGGTCGTTTCGATTCCCCGAGCCCCGAGCTCTGCCAATTTGGATTTCCACCGCTGTGTATAACTTACAGCGTCATCAAAGGCTGGTTGCTCTCATACCATGTCTATGTGGTGTGCGAGGTTAAAAATCCCTTGGGTCGGTAAAAGTGTAGGCTCAGGCTTTCTATCGACCAGCAGTGGAATGAGGAAGACCAGTCATCTATGACTGAAATCTCCCCTGCTTAAACAACTAAGGGACCAAACAATAAATAACAAATGCGAGGGATAGTTCTTTCTCTGGGTTCTCTTTTCTCCGTGTTCGGAAATATATAGCAATTAATTGAAATAACAGTTTCGGTGTGTGATCCAGCATGTATATGACAGGAAACAATGAGCTTGATTGGGTTATCCTGGGTAACCTCGTTTACACAAACATAGTGAAAGGTTACTGCCTTTATCAATGTATATTACCACTGCTTGTGCATATCTGAAAGGGTTTGCAAATCTATGAACAATATATGGGTTTCACATAATCTGCAAGATTTTACCGTAAGTATCAACCTGAGAGGATTTGTTATTTTTGTTTGTTCTTGTTTTATGACCTAGCAATATCGACGATCACATCAGGATGGGTACCGACTTGTGACAGTGCAGACTCATGGCAACTTGATAGTGCTGCCCCATCATCATCATCATCATGCTGTCGGTCGCGATGCGACAAAGACTGCTTTCATTACTTGACTGCCGCTCTCCATTTAGCTCTCTGCTGTGAGAGTTGCGTCCATGAGTCAGTCTTAATGTCTCTTAGCTTCAGGTTTCTCTTGATGGTATCCCTGAACCGGAGACGGGGGCGCCCTCTCTTTCTGTAGCCAGAAGACAGTTGAGAATAAAGGATCTGCTTTGGTAGCCTGTCTGATGACATCCTCATGAGGTGTCCAGTCCACCGGAGATTCTTTTTGATCAACATTTCATGAAAGCTGCCTGCAAAAGTGTTGAAGTGCTGCTGGCTTTTGCAAGTTACCAGCGGCACTCTCTCGGGGAGCAAATAGAGGTTTCACACCGGCAAGAACATGTCAAGACAGGCGCAAAACTATTTGTCCCTGCAGTGGCTGGTCGGGAGATGTTGGGAGTTCCATACATCAACCGCCCTTAATGTTGCCACACTGACATGGTTTTCTGTTTAGGGTTTGCTCCCTTAGCCTTCGGTTCTGTCAAGAACCTGTACCACAAGGCAGTGGTTTACAACTCTGCAAGGCAGGGGCGTCAAACTCCCTGAGGTATTGCTATACCTGCAATACCTGCATACAAATGCAGGTATTGCAGGGATACCTCAGGCAGGTATACCATTGGGGCAGGTGCTGCCCCAATGGGATACAAATCCACCAGCACCATGACCTGTTATCCCACTCACTCACATTATCCTTACACCAAGCCAACCAGTCCATGCCCTATCCTAATAATACTAATCACCTGGCTAGGAAGTGACACGTATCATTTTTATTAGTCATTGCTTTGACTGGACCGGGAAGTGAACTTCAAATATTGCAAAATGTAGCCACTTAAAATAAAGATTAGTTCAACCAAGAGTAGGGCAGATTTTATCAATCAACCTAATATATTATTTCAGAAAATGACAGAAACTAAAATATATCGGACTATCCAAATTTAAATACAAGAGTAAATCAAATAATGACTAACAGTAACATGATAACCTGACGATAAGGATAACCCATCATATCTGCTGCTGAGACAGCGTTCAGCAATCACCACTAACCGATTAACAGCATATCTAGTATAAACCATTATATTCATAATATATCATTTACATTGCACTAATCATTATTTGTAAACAACAAATCAGTTTAACTAACTGTTATAACTTTGGCTAGAAGGCCCGGTCCTTACCCTTGATGAAAGCACAGTTCCCACGGATTGAACAGTTATTAAGCAAACCAGTGCCGACCGTTGTCTTTTTTACAGATATCTGGCTGCAAACTGATAGTTACCCGGTCGCGCTGCACGGCGCGGCAGCCTCTCCCCGGTGACACCTGTCAGCCTCCGGTGCGCGTGCCCAGAATGACCGCCCTCACCAGCCGAGTACCAGCGATCCCGAACGAACGAGATGGAAGATATGGATTTAGGAGGACACCAAGGAAGGGAACAAGGAATACAAGACAAGTACATCTATAACAAGAACCCAAAAGCCTGCCATTTCTGTCTCATTAAAGATCTACTTCCACACTTGGGGCGGTGGAGTGTTGGATCTGTATGTCTTTGTTGAATCGCTGACAGCATTACTTTTGGAAGCATGTGTTCACATTTTTGCTGGGATTTAGAGGTGTTGGATTTCTTCCGCAATCATTAATCAAACGGAAAGACATTTTCTATCAGTGCATTTGCTGCAATGGTTGTTTTGTGTTTGATTGGACAGAAGAGGCATCTTACCCATGAGTCTTTCACTCCAGCTGCTACGCCTTCGGGTTATTTATTCATATATTTTGTTTGTGATTATTTGATTATGCTGATCCTAACGGTTAAATGCATGCACTTTTGTTTCCCCTGCTGTGCAGTAGTGGTCATAATCCATATGGATTCATTGCTTTTATCAATAATTTCTGTAAACTTATTTATGTTGTAAAAGCTGGCAGGTTCCTAATTGGTTTGTTGTTTTATTATATTTCCTGAGGTAAATAAATACACTGTTCGGATAGTTTGACATAAGTTAAGTAAAGAGGATGTCAGTGGGTCAAATAACCAAACAATATTAGGCGAAGCGGTTTGATATGCATAGCAGAGTGTGTGGGGTTGGAGAGACGCTGGAGAGATAAGCGAGGAGCAGGCCGCTTGCTGATTGGCTGGCAATTCAATGTTGGTCGGGGGAGGTTGGGGTGGGGAGGGCGGGGGAGGAAAGGTTTGTTGTTGCATTCCAATTGTGGCTCAATGAATATGAGGCTCGGATTTGTAGCAGGCACCCAATCACCTGCACGAAAAAGTAAAAAAAGGAACGCTTGTTTTATTTAACAACGTCTCTAGAGCATATTGATGTTCATACCATCGGCTATTGGATCTCAAACATGTGGTCATTCTGAAATATTTCTTTGGAGGAGACCTGCTGGTGCCACATAGGCTACTCTTTCCGATAAGAGCTGAGGGTTGAAGCTTATCCTTCTCTTGTATTTTTCAAGATTGTGGGAATAATGTTTGTTAGTCTGAAACTACTGATATTTCGAGAAGCATGGCTATAATACCATGGTAGTGATTGGATTTGTGCAGAATGCAGTTCAGATATATGGGTAGTACACCATACTATATGTAGTGGTCTGCACTGACCTCTCAGGCAAGTAACCACATAGACAGGTAGGCGTGGGGAGTGTGTTGATGTCAGGGAGCTTAGGTGGTGTAATGGTTAGCACACTGGCCCGGAATGCAAAGAGATGTGGGTTCGAGTCCCACTCTAGGCACAATATTTCCCATTTTCATCACCCCCACGACACTGGTTGCCGTGATCAGGATCCTGTACAAGCTTTGCGCTGTATGGTTGTTGAACCTACCCTGTGTATGTATGTGTTAGTGCATTGCCTGTATGTATGTAATTGTAAGCATTACAAGACTTACAATTCCAGGGGGACGAGTGTAGTGGTCTGCACTGACCTCTCAGGCAAGTAACCACATAGACAGGTAGGCGTGGGGAGTGTGTTGATATCAGGGAGCTTAGGTGGTGTAATGGTTAGCACACTGGCCCGGAATGCAAAGAGATGTGGGGTCGAGTCCCACTCTAGGCACAATATTTCCCATTTTCATCACCCCCACGACATATACATAAAATACCAGGATAGAGTCATTTGACTCGTCGAGAAAAAGCAGTTAAATACAAATCCGTATATCATGTAATAGTCTGCACCGGCTTCTCAGGTAAGGAGCCACATAGACGTGGATAGGGTGATCACATCAGGGTGCCTATGTGGTGTAATGGTTAGCAGACTGGCCCGGGATGCAAGAGATGTGGGCTCGATTCCAGCAACATTTCCCATTTTCACAACCCCTACACAAATAATAACACAATACTATGTATTTATATTGTTGTAATTAAATACACTATAAGTATATTTTAGTGTTAGGTGTGACTTCTTAATTAGTGACGCTCTCAATGCTTGCTGGATATGCACCAGTGAGCGGGTAGATCACAGATATTTTAGCAGACAGAATTCAATGCAATTCTTCTATGTATGCTGCCTTGTGGCTTTGGGTTGCGACCATATATATCCCCATTGGTATTACTATTAGTGGCGATAACAGCCCGAAGGGGGCGCAACGGGGAGCGTCAAGCAGAACGTGAGTGGAAAGAATAGACTGATAATGAGGGGCGTAACTTTATATTCAGATAATCCCTATGCATCACATACCTGGGTTGTTGTCTATAAATAGTTGCCTACCTGATATACGAACACACCATGTGATTTATCTTGACAGTCGCTTCGTCTGTAAATATTGTGATAGAACTGAATGTATCGATCCTGCGATATAAGTTATTGTACCGATGCTACGATAGAACTGATTGTATGGATTATGTGATAGAAGTGATTATATTGATCCTGCGATAGAAGTGATTGTTCTGATGCTACGATAGAACTGATTGTATTGATTATGTGATAGAAGTGATTATATTGATCCTGCCATAGAAGTGATTGTACTGATGCTACGATAGAGCTGATTGTATTGATAATGTGATGAATGTCATTGTATTGATGCTGCAATATAACTGATTGTATTAAGTATGTGATAGAACTGATTGTATTGGTGTTATTAATTATAGAAATCATTGT
Organism: Branchipolynoe longqiensis; assembly: GCA_030323885.1. Lineage (NCBI taxonomy): Eukaryota > Metazoa > Annelida > Polychaeta > Phyllodocida > Polynoidae > Branchipolynoe > Branchipolynoe longqiensis. The sequence continues at coordinate 3,799,420 of CM059194.1, read as the reverse complement.
ATTGATGATGTGATAGAAGTGGTTGTATCGATGCTATGACACTAAATTGCATCGCTTCTGTGATAACAATTAGTGTGTTAATGCTGTGATAGGAGTGATTGTCTCGATCCTATGACACTAAATTGCATCGCTTCTGTGATAGCAATTAGTGTATTGATGCTGCGATAGGAGTGATTGCGTTGATGTTGTGATACAAATGATTATATTGATATTGTGATAAAATTGATTGTGTTGGTGATTTGGTAGAAAAGATTGTATTGACGCTGGAATGAACATTATTGGCGTATTGCTGTGATCTAAATGATTGCATTGATGTTTAGATATAATTCATTGTAGTGATATTCTGATAGAAATGACTGTATTAATGTTGTGAGGAAATTATTCATTTGATGCTGCCATGAAAGTGATTGTATTGATGCTGTGATAGAAGTGTTTGAAATGATACTGTGATGGAAGAGTTTGTAATGATGATGTGACAGAGGTCTTCACATCGCTATTTTGATTGGGTAGGTCCTTAAATATATAGCTCAGCGAGATATATATTTGAGGGCATTACCGAACCAAATATAGGTCATCAAACATATGTAATCAAATATATTTAATCAATTGTATTTAATCAAATATATGCAATCAAATATATGTAATCCAATATATGTAGTCAAGTATATGTAATCAAATATGTGTAATCAAATATATGTAATCAAATATGTTTAATCAGATATGTGTAATCAGTTATATGTAATGGAATATGTGTAATCAAATATATGTAATCAAATATATGTAATTAAATATATGTACTCAAATATATGTAATCAAATATATGTAATCAAATATATGTAATCAAATATATGTAATCAAATGTATGTAATCAAATGTATGTAATCAAATATATGTAATCCAATATATGTAGTCAAGTATATGTAATCAAATAGGTGTAATCAAGTATATGTAATCAAATATGTTTAATCAGATATGTGTAATCAGTTATATGTAATGGAATGTGTGTAATCAGATATATGTAATCAAATATATCTAATTAAATATATGTACTCAAATATATGTAAACAAATATATGTAATCAAATATATGTAATCAAATATATGTAATCAAATGTATGTAATCCAATATATGTAATCCAATATATGTAATCCAATATATGTGTAATCATATATATGTAATCAATGATATGTAATCAATGATATGCAATCAAATATATGTAATCAATGATATGCAATCAAATATAGGTAATCAAGTATATGTAATCAAATATAGGTAATTGAGTTCGTCCAGGTTGTCACCCAAGTGTAGCTTCCTTAACAGACACATGCATGAGTTAGTAAGCCGGAAGCTATGCCATACCACATTTGACCTAATTAGGCAGTGGGCTTCCGGTGGCGGATGACAGGAAGTGAGTGATATGATCGGGGGTTCTACGTCTTCAGTCACTGAGAATGGCACGCTGTAACGAATACCGAAGTGGGTCAGAAGACGCTGTCTGAATAACGCGCGCCTCAGAGTGACACAACACAGGGACCGGAAGTGCAGCTTTCCATATGAGACAGGAACCGGAAGTAGGGCATGTCATGGAGAATGGAAGCTGGAGGAGTGGCTTTGGTTGGGAGAAGACATGAGAGGATTTTCTGTCAGCAACCCGCCATGTGATGGCAGGGGAAAAGGTAACGTATGTAACAGCTTGGTGTGCAGCAGACCCTGTGGAAATGGTTACATAGAGGATTTGCACCACACACATTCCATATGCGCATGTACACAGCTGCGTATATCCAGAGATAATGTACCATAAGATACGCCATCTGCAAACAAGGTAATTGGCTGACTGCTGTACCATTGAAGCAAGGGGGCAGGTTTCCTAGCCCACCCTGACTGTTGTACCATCAATGATAATATGCAACAAATATAGTATATTATCTTCTAATATTAATAATGAAAATAATATTATCATAGAGTAAAGTTCAACCATATTATAGGCACTTTAATCTATGCCACACATAAATAACATTTGTTATTATATCTGGGTATCTACTACTACCCCTAATCAAAGACATTGTATCTTGTTTGGCGTGGGATGGCAGCACTGTATGATTACTTCAGAATGTCCGATTGAAAGGGTTGAGTGGTGCATCTTATCATACATTGTCTTTGGTAGCACCTAAGATTATAATCTCTTTGTCAATATTAAAGTTTCATTGTTCGATGAAATATTTATTTTTGAAAACCAACAGATGTATCTTCATCTGATTATATATAGCCAGCTTAGATATTGGTGCATTGACTGGTGATTTGGGACAGCATATATACAGAATAATCAGTGAATTTACTAGAATAAGTGACCAGGCTATTTTTTATTTAAGTCATTCCACATCACGTTGTCATCGCGAGCTGTCAATATGAGTCATAGCGAGAGCACTTTTGGAAAGCTTGTCGAAAGTATTTTGGGTTCTTTCAGCTTGAATTGCTTAAAAACTAGCCATTTTTCATCAAAATGACTCCGGACTAATCATGAATAGGTCATAACTATCATTTTGATATATTAATCTAAAATATCAGACAACATATTTGATGTAAATGCATGTGTGCTCTATGTACTATACCATTTTAGTACATCGCCGAAAAACTCTTCGCCCCCTGTGCCTCGTGAAAACCCCAAGCTAGGGCCCTGTGTTGTATATTTTACCATGTTAATATTATTACAATTGGAGTGGTGCTGCTTGGGTAGTTCCGTGAGTAGTCACTAACCGGAACTGGTTACCCCTGCGGGTCACGCCTGAATGTTATTGACCCCATAGCGCGCTGCATCTCCATTCAAGCAGCGACCACCTCCCTGCAAACACCTGTGTTTCCGGATGTATGCTTTTAAATAAAGAAGTTGTGCTTTTAAATCAAGAAGATGACGACATTGGGGGATTGAAAGTTGGATACCAGGCAAATTTACCGGGTTCAGCCAATGAGAAGGGGTACCTTCCTGTGAGTAAGTGTGTAGTTTGTAAATAATAGGTATGTTCCAAACTCCGGCACACTGCTTCATGGCTAGAGACTCAAATTGGAAGGTGGCCTGGGTGAGTGAATACTGAAACTGGAAGGCAGCCTGGGTGAGTGAATACTGAAACTGGAAGGCGGCCTCGGTGAGTGAATACTGAAACTGGAAGGCAGCCTGGCTGAGTGAATAGTGAAACTGGAAGATGGCCTGGGTGAGTGAATATTGAAACTGGAAGGCAGCCTGGGTGAGTGAATACTGAAACTGGAAGGCATCCTGGGTGAGTGAATACTGAAACTGGAAGGCGCCTGTGATGAATACTAAACTGGAAGGCCTGGGTGAGTGAATACTGAAACTGGAAGGCCAAAACAAACTGGAGGGCCGGTGAGTGAATACTAAACTGAAGGCGCCTGGTGAGTGAATACTGAAACTGGAAGGAAACAAACTGGAAGGGTGAGTGAATACTGAAACTGGAAGGCAGCCTGGGTGAGTGAATACTGAAACTGGAAGCAGCTGGGTGAGTGAATACTGAAACTGGAAGGAGCTGGTGAGTGAATACTGAAACTGGAAGGCCTGGGTAGTGAATACTGAAACTGGAACAGCCTGGTATGAATAGAAATGGAAGGCATCCTGGGTGAGTGAATAATGAAACTGGAAGATGGCATGGGTGAGTGAATATTCAAACGGGAAGGTGGCGTGGGTCAGTGAATACTGAAACTGGAGGGCAGCCTGGGTCAGTGAATACCAAAATGGGAAGGCAGCCTGGGTCAGTGAATACTGAAAATGGAAGGCATCCTGGGTCAGTGAATACTGAAGCTTGAAAGTGGACTGGGTGAGTGAATACTGAAACTGGAAGGTGGCGTGGGTCAGTGAATACTGAACCTGGAAGGCAGTCTGGGTGAGTGAATACTGAAACTAGAAGGTGGCCTGGGTCAGTGAATACTGAAACTGGAAGGCAGCCTGGGTGAGTGAATACTGAAACTGGAAGGTGGCCTGGGTGAGTGAATACTGAAACTGGAAGGTGGCCTGGGTGAGTGAATACTGAAACTGGAAGGCATCCTGGGTCAGTGAATACTGAAACTGGAAGGCAGTCTGGCTGAGTGAATACTGAAACTGGAAGGCATCCTGGGTGAATGAATACTGAAAGTGGAAGGTGGCCTATGTCAGTGAATACTGAAACTGGAAGGTGGCCTGGGTGAGTGGATACTGCAATTGGGAGGTGGCCTGGATGAGTGAATACTGAAACTGGAAGGCGGCCTAGGTCAGTGAATACTGAAACTGGAAGGTGGCCTGGGTGAGTGAATACTGAACTTGGAAGGTGGCCTGGGTCAGTGAGTACTGACACTGGAAGGTGGCCTGGGTGAGTGAATACTGAAACTGGAAGGCAGTCTGGGTGAGTGAATACTGAAACTGGAAGGCATCTTGGGTGAGTGAATACTGAAACTGGAAGGCGGCCTGGGTCAGGGAATACTGAAACTGGAAGGTGGCCTGGGTCAGTGAATACTGAAACTGGAAGGCGGCCTAGGTGAGTGAATACTGAAACTGGAAGGTGGCCTGGGTGAGTGAAAACTGAAACTGGAAGGCAGTCTGGGTGAGTGAATACTGAAACTGGAAGGTGGCCTGGGAGGAATAAGAAACTGATGGCCTGGGTGAGTGAAACTGAAACGGAAGGCCGGGTCAGGAATACTGAAACGAGGCGCCTGGGTCAGTGAATACAAAAGGGAAGGCAGCCTGGGTCAGTGAATACTGAAACGAAGGCATCCTGGGTGAGTGAATACTGAACTGAATCCTGGTGAAATAGAAGGTGACTTGGGTCAGTGAATACTGAACCTGGAAGGCAGTATGGGTGAGTGAATACTGAAACTAGAAGGTGGTCTGGGTCAGTGAATACTGCAACTGGAAGCCAGTCTGGCTGAGTGAATACTGAAACTGGAAGGTGGCCTGGGTGAGTGAATACTGAAACTGGAAGGCGGCCTCGGTGAGTGAATACTGAAACTGGAAGGCGGCCTGGGTGAGTGAATACTGAAACTGGAAGGCAGCCTGGGTGAGTGAATACTGAAACTGGAAGGCAACCTGGGTGAGTGAATACTGAAACTGGAAGGTGGCCTGGGTGAGTGAATACTGAAACTGGAAGGTGGCCTGGGTGAGTGAATACTGAAACTGGAAGGCGGCCTGGGTGAGTGAATACTGAAACTGGAAGGTGGCCTGGATGAGTGAATACTGAAACTGGAAGGTGGCCTGGGTGAGTGAATACTGAAACTGGAAGGCGGCCGAGGTGAGTGAATACTCGGAAGGATTATCCTTAATTCATTATAAGCCTACATGTTAGACTCAATCGATAAACAGATGCGTTGTCATGTCAAACATCAGTGGGGTTCCTGTCCTGCATTTGTTTCCATGGGGGATTACGGTGAAGTTCTTCTAAGAAATATTCTTTCCGAAATAAAATACCATTTCCGGTGTGCCTGGACAGCAGTATGGCATGGCACCGTGAACTAGCTTCACACTCTCCCCCCACAGATTGGCCTGGCCAAGGTCCTTATACCCCTGTCACACTACGACGTAACGAGCCAACATGAGCCTAACGTGGTCATTTTTCGTCATTACGTTGGGTTACGTCATGATGACGTCATAATGATGTTAGAATGACGTCGAGCAGTCACATTACGTGTTACGTCGATACGTCAGGTTTTGGACATGTTCAAAATTTCACGTAGCGAACGTAAGGGTTTACGTTCCCTACGTTCTGTTCACGTTCAGGAACGTCAATGAGTTAAACGGACGTTATTCCAAGCTCCACTACGTTCAACTACGTTCCACTACGTTGACCCATTAAACCGATGCAAATGCCACGGGCTAATGGAACGTCAGGAGAACCAGGAGAACGTCAGGAAACGTCAGGAGAACGTCACAACACCAACACAACCAACCACAACCCCAAAAACAACCCACACCCCCAAACACACACCACCACACCCCACCACCACCAACCCCCAAACAACACCCAAACAACCCACCCCCACCACATTACGTTCTAGTGTGATAGGGCCTTAACAGATCCAAACTTTCGTATCTCAGAAGTGTTGTATTCATAATATTTACAATGTTCCAATTCTCCAACACTTTACCGGATGGCAGGTTGGTTACACCATCCGTTTGCTTAATGGCAGGTCGTGGGATCGATGTTCCCCAAATGTTGAATCAATCCCAAAATGAGATAAAGGAACAAGTTTGCAACTTAGGTATACAGCATTGCCACCTAGACTGGAGCTTAGCATTAATAGGATTGGGCACTGAGTGGCTGATTTGGTGTTACGTTAGGGTGACTGAGTGGCATGTTTGATTATGGTGGCGTGGTATCTCGAGAGGGCAGCAGTATGAAGCGGATCAGAGCAAGGGTTTACATAAGTCGGTACCGACGCTGATATTTCCTCATATGTTGATTTTGTCCGTAAAACAACGACGAACCAACAGCGTCCATTAGAGCAAACCATTTAACAAAATTGGTGATCGTCATTTTGAAGACACAAATCAGGGTTCCTTTTTATTGTCACTATTATTTGTTATGGCATATGACGTAGACGTAAAACAAAGCCAGACGTGATGGCCGAATGAGGTGAGCATCCGCCTCCCATTCTGGTAGGTCATGGGATTCAAACTCCTGGGTTCGAATTCAAACCAATGACTTAACAATGTATGCAAAAGTTGAATTACTGCTAGCCCGAAGCATTTGTCCCAGTTTAAAGAAAAAGAAAAGCGGGCGATTTGTTAGGCACGTGCAGGGACTATAACCGATATTTATTTGTTGGGCCTTACTGCTGGAGGGAATATTTCTTCAATGAGGTCAAGGTCAGGTTTGAGCAATTACCAGATACCGGTTGTGTGACGGGTAGGAAACAAGATATAGCCGTTAATTTCCTGTGGGGGATGGCGGCGCATGCTATGCATCCTAGCAATGCCCAGCGACTGGTCCCACTGAGACCCGCTATGCAAGCCTGACTCAGAGATACACGTGTTTGACCACCTGAACAACACTGGGCATATAACCACGGAGGAATGGGATATATAGTTTTTTAAGCGGGGTTAGTGTATCATACTTGCATAATATTTACCAGCCAAGGTGTTCTCTGATTGCTATCAGATCTGTCGATCATTTCACTTCTTTTAACCCATTCAGAACGCCCCCTGTCGGATCACCGCCGGTTTATTACCACCAGGGATAACCAGCCCATCCCACTAGAGGTAATGTAAGTGAAAGAGGTGGGTTAGTGATGACTGGAGCAACAGAATGAGATGTAACGTCAATGCAATGGCGGGTTACAAATAAAATTAAACTAGATGAGTGCCTCTAATTAGGGAAGCCTACATAGATGCATTCATCCTAACATAGCCGGGCAAGCACCAGCGGCACCTGAGCCGACCAGCGCAGTTGCATCACAAGCGGCTGTCATACCTCGCCAGATTGAGCAACGGACATAATTGTCTAGTCCGGTGGTGATAATTATCAAAATGTATTAAAATGTGTCAAAATGGTGCGCTATCGAGTCAATGGCCGCTGGACGAACAGACATGAAAGGGACATGAAACGAACATGAAACGGACATGAAACGGACATGAAACGGACATAAAACGGGCATGAATGGATAACCAACAGACAAAACAAACTCAAACCGGGCGAGAACTGTAGACGTCAGTCTGGCAGTATCCATTCCTAGTTTTGTGCATGTTCAAAACTTGTATGGACACAAAACGGACTTGTTTGGTTTCTGTCCATTTCCCCCAATCCGGTGAGGTGCGACAGTTAGCTGCTGATGACAAAATCAGACTACATACATAGATACATATAGTGTAAGTACCTATTGTCACTTGTGTGAAAGACCAGTGTCATGGCACTGACGAACGACTTCATTCAGTGAATAAACTATGCATAAAATAACAACAAATACCTAAGTAATCTATTCGGTTTGCGTGTATAGAGTACTTAATTCATCACAAGATCTGGTTCAGCTAAGAGACAATCTCCAAAGAAATCAATGTTTAATCAAATTTATATTCATCTAATGAATTTTCACCAAAGTTATCCTTTTGTAATCCAATCCTTATCAAGCAAAGGTCAGGTCAGCATTAATAAGAATCGGTCAATATAGTCTTCCTAAAACAAGGATTTAGCTCAAACGAGTGGACAATACAAATTCAATCATCAAACATTTATTTCAAACTTCAATTTACTATATAAACCATGTAAATAAAAGTGTGTAGGAAATACATATATATATATATATATATATATATATGTATATATATACCTTTAACACTGACGGTCAGAAGACCAGCATAACGGCACTGACAAACTATTTTATATGAATACAAATGTATTTACCAAAAATAAAACATACGAGGTACACCAGATAATGTCAAATAGTGTGGTGTTCTCTGTGGCGGAGTGGTTAGAGTGTCTGACTTTTTTCTAGGTCGGACTCCTAATCTGAAGGTCAGTAGTTCGATTCCCCGTGCCCCCACCTCTGCCAATTTGGATTTCCACCGCTGTGTATAACTTACAGCATCATCAAAGGCCAGTTGCTCTCATACCATGTCTATGTGGTGTGGGAGGTTAAAAATCCCTTGGGTCAGTAAAAGTGTAGGCTCAGGCTTTCTATCGACAAACTGTCTAATGGTGAAAACAAGCCTATTCAGGCTTATCCATGATAGGCAGTATAAATCTTCAAGAGAGAGTAAATGTCAATGTAAAGAATTCCAAAGATTTGAATCAAATTGGAGTAGTCCTGCCAAGTAGTGAAACCAAGTGTTAACACACTGATCCTCTATGAGCAGGGTAAAGACATTCATCACCAACAAAAATAAATATATATATATATATTCCGGGAGGTGAGGTGAATGTGGAGGGTGTGCGTGTGTGGGGGCGGGGGTGGGGGTAGACGGATTGAACCGCCGCAGGGGAGTAACAGAGTCACGGCACGAGGTGGCGTGGCCGAGCTATCAGTCAGACTGACCAATGAGGGGACAGGAGCCTGGGGACTCAGTTCAGAACCTCCTCACACCCCCATAGCATGCCCCGACACCAACACCCCCACACCCCTCAAACTCCACCGACCCACGCCTTCACCGCCCCCCCCCCACACCCACACCCACACGCACTCCCTCTCCCTGCCCCAAGCTTGTTCCGTTCTAGCAGCGACATTCGACTTGGGAGTTCTGATTGTCGTCTGCTACTTGAGTTCGTCGGAAACTTTGAAGTGAACTTTTCTTTTAAATTTGCAACAATGTGTAAAATATTCCGATAAAACGCATTGGTGGGGAATGTAAAATGGTCTATAAAGGATTACAAATTGTATATAAAGGTAACTGATGTATAGGGCCAGGTGCATGAATGTATTTATGTAGTTGCTGGTGACTCTTTACTTGTAGTCAACAGTCATTGTGTATTAAAATAGATAGTGTGAGAGGGGCACTACTGTTAGTGTGGAAGAGCTCAAGAGCTATACTCACTACCCCCTCCCCCCCAACTGTTAGTCACAGATCACCACACACACACACACAGCAAGGCAGGTGCAGGCCAAGCAGCCACGAGACATGGTAGTGGTGGGTAGATCATAGTAGCCATGGTGATAAGAATGCTTACTGTTCATTGGTGGACCTAGAAATGCTTGTTGTTGATTGGTGCGCATGGTCAGGTGGTATGCCATATCAGATCGATGTACCACTATATAATAACCTGAGGGTGCAAGCTCTCACTCTTCTTTCACTCTTTATGCTCTTCCTTTCTCTCCTTGCCTGTATTGATTTCCTAGTAGCCTGCCTACACAACTACAGCTCCCAGACGACGACTTTACAAATGTACAGCGAATAAAGCTAAAACGGTGTGACAAACAACATATTTAAAACTGCCTCCACGTGTCTTTGATGTAGTCTATTTTAACAGCAACACCAAACACCGTGGAGAACGAGAACCTAATGAAAAACTGAAAAATAACCCGATACCTGACTTCACATGCATCCCATTAAACAAGCTCTGGAGTCACTGGTTCCAGTATTCAATAGTCAATGATATTGACGAATAGTTAAGGAAATAAGAGAGAATGCAAAGTGAACCGAATATGGTCAACTCTTTACAACGTGCATGTTTCAATGATATATATATATATATATATATATTCATATCGAGAAGTAAGTAAGATTCAGTTAAACCAGTGTTGGTAGATCGTGGGATCGTGGGTTCGAACCCTGGTCGAGTCAAACCGATGAGTTAAACATTTATACTTATCACTTCCTAGCCAGGCGCTCGGCAGTATTAGGATAGGGCAAGGACTGGTTGGCTCAGTGTCAGGATAATGTTACTGAGTGGGGTATTAGGGTCATGGTGCTGGGGGCCTGGTCTCCCAGTGGGGCAGCACTGTAAAGTTGTCATGAGCCCGTATCGTCACAAGTCAGTACCCGTCTTGATATGACCTTAGATGTTGCTAGGATGTAAAACAACACCAAACATACACAACAAAACAATTAAAACAACCATTTGGCATTTACGGAGATAGCTTACCTGTACGCATTCTCTTTGCAGAGTTGATATTAAGTAGATTCTTCCATGACTAGGTCATGAAAATCCAGGCAAAGTTGCGACACTAGAATCATGTCACCTTTCGAGAATCTATTTTATGAACGCCCCCACTTCCTTTAATATCGCCCATTTTGAGTTATCGATGTGACAAATAATACCACAACCACCCTGCTCCCTGGGGAGGGGGGCGGTATTTCCATCTCGGTGCACACAGGAGGCTAGACCCTGGAGATACGTATATTTCACACGTATAACGCCAATATTGGGAGGTTATTAACTGAGGTGGTGGCCGAGGTCGGAGGCGGTGGGATATTGGCTGTTATTTACATTGTTTTCTGTCAGTGTTTACAGTCGTCGTGGGAGGTGGGGATGGGGGAAGTGGGAGGTGGGAAGGTGGGAGGTGGGAGGTGGAGTGGGGAGGGGGGAGGGGGGAGGTGGGAGGTGGGAGGTGGGAGGCGGGGAAGTAGGAGGTGGGAGGTGGATGTGGGAGGTGGGAGGTGGAGGCGGGGGTGGGAGGTGGGAATGGGGGGGAAAGTGGGAGGTGGGAGGAGGATGTGGGAGAGGGAGGTTGGAGGGGGAAGGTGGGAGGTGGGAGGTGGACGGTGGGAGGTGGGGGTGGGAGGGGGAGGGGGAAGGTGGGAGGTGGGAGGTGGAGGTTGTGAGGTGGACGGTGGGAGGTGGGAGGGGGAAGGTGGGAGGCGGGAGGTGGGAGGGTGGGAGGTGGACGGTGGGAGGTGGGAGGGGGGAAGGTGGGAGGCGGGAGGGGGCAGGTGGGATATTGGCTGTTATTTACATTGTTTTCTGTCAATGTTTACATTATGTGCGTGAGACGGGGAGGTGGGAGGTGAAAGGTAAGAGGTGGGAGGTGGGGAGGTGGAAGGTGGGGAAGTGGGAGGTGGGATGTGAGAAGTGGGATGGGGAAAGTGGGATATTGGTTGTTTTCTACATCGTTTTCTGGCGTTATGGGAGGTGGGTGATGGGAGGTGGGAGGTGAGAGGTGGGATGTGAGAGGTGGGAGGTGGGAGGCGGGAGGTGGGAGGTGCGATGTGGAAGGTGCGATGTGAGAAGTGGGAGGAGAGGTGAGAGGTGGAATGTGGGATATTGGTTTGTTTTCTACATTTTCTGTCGGTGTGGGAGGTGGGAGGTGGGAGGCGGGAATCAGGAGTGTGGAGGTGGGAAGTGGGAGCTGAGGGTATCACATGATCCCGGGTTGATTCTCGACTTCAATGTTTGTCCACCAGGTGGAGCGGGTGTGTTGGTGGTGGTGGGGGATGTCACTTACAGTGTAAGGTGATGTGTATGTAAGTTGGATGTCATCAGGGTGGATGTCACCATGAGGATGTCATCAGACAGGCTACCAAAGCAGATCCTCCACTCTCAACTGTCTTCTGGGTACAGAAAGAGAGGGTGCCCTCGTCTCCAGTTCAAGGATACCATCAAGAGAAACCTGAAGGTGAGAGACAGTAAGACCGACTCATGGACATCACTCTCACAGCAGAGAGCTAAATGGAGAGCGGCAGTCAAGTAAAAAAAGCAGTCTTTGTCGCATCGCAAACCGACAGCATGATGATGATGATGATGATGTAAGTTGGGTGTAGCTCTTGAGGTGTGGGTGGGTGGTGAAATGATGCATAGGTGTGTGCAAGTGTAGATGAATCAGCGTAGATATGTGCATGTGTATGTGTATGTGCGGAGGTGTGTGTGGAGGTGTGTGTATGTGTATGTGGAGGGCTGCATGTGGATGCTTATGTGTGTATGTGTGATTATGTCGATAGAGGTGTATGTGTGGAAATATGATCGATCATTCTCAGTGGACCCATTGCAGTTTGGTTTATTTTCCGTTCCAACAAGTGGTCCACAATTGGTTGATCAAATGTGATGTCCTCAGAGTGGAAAAGTGCATATACAAGATCCCTTGCTGCTTCTCAGAAAGAGTAGCATGTGTGGCCGCTACGGGTTTCTTCCAAAGCAATATGTCAGAATGTTTTACATCCAATAGCTGATGATAGAATTAAAAAAATTAATGTGCTCTAGATGCGTTGCATAATAAAACAAGTTTTACTGTGTGGAAATGTGTGTGTGGAAGTGTGTGTATATGCGCCTGGAGTTGGGCCCTCATGTGTGAAGGAGTGTGTGCATGTATGAGGGTATCTTGGAAGTGTGTGGAAGGGAATAGGTGTGTGTTTGGAAATGTGTGTAGGCAGACGGGTGTGGGATGGCACCACTGTATGTGGCGTGCATTGTGTATGTGTAGGTAAGTGTGTGGGTGTGTGTGGAAGTGTGTGAACATGTGGGAGGATGTGTGTGTGTGGAGGTGTGTGTTCATGAGTGTGTGTGGAAGTATATGGTAACCACACATGGTGTGCCGTGGGTGTGTGTGTGGGGGGTGTTGTTCAGAAGGGTGCAAGGGTGTGTGAGTTGAGGTGGAGGTGTGTGTGGAGCCGTGTGTGGAGGTGTGGATATAGCTGCGGGCGGGTGTGTGTGAGTGTGTGTGTAGGCTGTTCAGAAGGGTAAACGCATGTGTGAGTTGACGGCTGTGTCAAGCACTTTAAGGTACCAGCGGATGCGGGGCGTGTGGTGCCGGTGGTTTATGATGACGTCACTTCCGGTGCTGGGGTGACCGAGTCCTGCAGTGGCGCCACCTAGTTGGGGTGGTAAATGTGGTTGGGATGATAGTACCGTTCGCTGTGCTCAATAATCTGCGTGCGACTATTGATTAGGACGATGTTCCCTCGCAACAAAGAAAGCCAGCTAGCACGCCATGAACCGTCAATTTATAGCTAATGCAATTAGTTTAGAATATGATGATATGTGGGGGGAGGATTTATGTGACGGATAACGAGTTATGCAAATATAAAGATAGGTAAGGGTATTATTATCTTTATTGTTATACTCCGTAAGACCCAACTGTACAGGTGGCACCAGCTATGGCCTCCTCGCATCCACCGGATGTAGCCCAGAGTCAGTCGCACCTGAGGACATATATATGCTGCATAATCCATTGTACGAGTATAATAAGGCTGGAAGTTTCCATTGTTGTCTAGCTCTTTCCTCAGTCATTGACTGGAAGAGCCTTTCTAGTCATCTATTCTTCCATTCTACATATCCTCAGACTCCTTTGGGGGCGCCACCTGTCTGTGGACGCGCCAGTGTCCTCCGCCCACATATACTGATTGTACCGCCAAAACTTCCCGAAATGTACCACAGATGTTGCTAGCACGGACAGCCCCACAAACCAATCATATTGATATATCTGAAGGAATATATGTGATGTATAATGCAGTATATAAGTATAAATGCTAGTGGAATATATATACTTTGCTACTTCCTTCATCGGCTCATTGGTGGAATGCCCCCCCCCCCCCACCCAGCTGTCAGGGAGTTGTAGACAGGTGCCCTCCCCCCTCGCGACAAATCCTGGAGGTATTATATATGATGTATAAGAATTATACGAGTATAATAACCCGGAATATTATACTATCCTAACACCCACCCACCAAGGTTCGGGTGGTTGAGCTGCGGACTACTCATCTACTGCTCAGGCTTCAACTCCGATGGTGGCGCCACCGCTCGCCTGCTCACTGTCCTACTCACTTAACTATATACAGTCAAACCTCTCTAAATCGACCGACCTGGGCACCGACTTTAAATGGGAGGTGGTCGGTTTAGATAGTTAGAATATCGTTATAATGGTCTTTGTTAGACCCAAATAATGTGATCGACATAGGGGAGTGGTCGATTTGTGGAGGTGGTCGGTTAGAGAGGTGTTACTGTATATAGGATATGATGTGATTTATAACCCATTACGCGAGTATAAAGGTGCGGAAGGGACTTATTTCATTATTATTATTGTGTTTATTATTAGTATTAGTATTATCAATTTATTTGTCAATGCTGGCCAGTTGTAGTGTTGGTGTTAACATTATATAATTCATACCAGTAATTTCCGTGTTCCTTCTTCTTTGTACTGTAGCAGACCTTTATGTATATATATGTCTATTCACATATCATAGATATAGATTGTTAAAGTAATTGACTACTTGACTATCTACTTGAGCTTGTTATCATTTCTCATTGCTAATGTGTTTTTTTGGTTTATTATGTCTGTGTGTTAGGTTTGTAGTTTGCAGTTGTTTGGTGTTCTTGTTTTGTTTTTGGTTAGATTTGTGTTGGTAGTGAGTCTGTTCTGTTTCTGTATATGTTGGTGGTTAACGCGGTTCTGTATTTGGTTTGCATTGGTTTGTACTGGTTTGTATGTGTTTGTATTGGCAGGTATCTGCCTTCATTTTGTTTTGCTTTGTTTAATTATGCAGGGGGGGATCCCTGGTGGCGGAGGGGGCAGTCGGGAGGGGGGGGGGGGCAGAGCTTTCTATTGCGATGAAACAAACAACATTTATTTGCTGGATACAAATGATCATTTACCAACATAAAAGGTGTTCTGTAAACTTGTGGAGCGCTGACACAGACCACCAGCTGCGTCATCCAACAGCGGTGGACATTTCTCCTGCAGATAACAGGTGCCTCCCTGTGTCCTGCACCTGCCACCCCACACCACCACCCCCTCCAGTTGATGAGTCCATCCGACAGGATATGAACAGTACCTATCTGGTACCGGCCCCCGGCAAGGCCTGTCGGGGAGGTGGATGTACAGAATCCTGCCTCCCTGTAGATGGATTCCACTCAACCGTGTTAGTTGTTGGAGTATTACGACACCGGGAAATATACGGTCATATCAGGACTTTATAGTGCTTCCCCAGTGGGGGACCTGACCTCCAGCACCATGACCTAATATCCCACGCAGTCACATTATCCTGACACTGAGCCAACCAGTCTCTGTACTATCCTATTAATGCAGAGCTCCGGGCGAGGAAGTGACAAGTATCGATGTTAAAAGCATTGGTTTAACTCGACCCAGAACCGAATTCTCGACCTTCCGCACGCGAGGTCTGAGCTCTACCGTTTCGGCTACCGCGCCCGGTCTCTAATAAGGCTGGCTTCACAGGCTTATATCCGAAGATGCCTGGAGGTTCTGAAGGTTCTGAAAGCTCTGGACGCTCTGACCCAGGAGGAATATGTAGGTCAGTGCAGTGTATAAGCATTAGGCGAGTTTAGGCGAGTATGCTGAAGGGAATTTATTATTATTATCCATGTATTACCCCTGTGTATTATCCATGTATTTGCTGCATTCCTGGCATCTGGGGACCAGTGTCGCCACCACAGGATACTATCCTAACTACCGGCGCCAAAGAATGTTTATTAGGTTGACGCAACATATTCCCTTTTCCAGAGAATACAGTATGGGGGCCTTGTGTACATACAAATATAGCTCCAGTTCAATAAGATGAAGAACAATAACATAGTGGGTTGATTAGTTTAATCTCTGGCAAGGGATTATAGGATTCCATATTGACAAGTAATGTCAACAAACAATCCTCCGATGCGACTGATATTATTCAATATCTGGTGTGGGAAGGAGCACTGCAGTTTGTGTCCCCAGTTTAGTGTTGAGTCTTATGGAGAATAACAATATAATAATAATTCCCTTACATATCTTTATACTTGCAGCATGCATTGTAAATACATCGGTGGAAATAAACAAATGCGGGTATCCGTTAGGGAAGAGGATGACCGGTGGTGGTGCCACCCGTCTGGTTATGGTGGTCATGATGCATTGAGTAGCAAATTGGTAGATATACAAATAAGAATGAGAATAATGTAATTCCCTTCCAAGCACTCGCACCAACCAGTGGTCCACAACCGATTCATCAAAGGCGGTGGTATGTGCTGTCCCTTCTAAGGGAAAATGTATATACAACTTAAAAGACCCCTTGCTGCTTATCGGAACAAGGAGCCTATGTGATGGGAGCGGGCTTAGTAAACAAAAAGAGTCAGAATGACCATATGTTTGACGGCTTATAGCATTAGATAAAACAATTTGTCCTTTATACACGCATAATACGTATACATCACATATATATATAGATATATGTATAATACATAGCAGGCACTGAAACCATCGACCGTGTTGCATCTACTTTCAGCCCCAGCCTCATGGCCATCTTATTCCCTAAGTGGATGTTGACAAATTCACTGCCACGCTACGAGAAGGCCCTCTGGCGACAGCAACCCAAAGTGCAGCGTCTGAACGCGCAGCCGCAGGGAGGCAGGCCTTTCTGATGTCCTCCCCCTGGTGGGAGTCTCAGCAGCATAGCAACTTTCACTGATGCGCAAGAATCTCTCTGATCAGCGCCCAATGCAGTGGAACATCACAGTTGCTGAGGAGGGCGGTGCGAGTGTTTCTTAACAAGTCCCACTGCCACGTTGCCCTGCTTTATCAATTCCTTCTCCTGTTGGCGAAGTGGTTATTTCTTACTAGGAGAGATGTCACTTTGAGTAATTGGTCTTCCTCTTCCGCAATGCACCCATATGTGAGTGAAGGTGTGCGCTGCAGTCAACCTTTTAAGGAGCTTTAATGCCGGCAAATGAATATAAATGTTTGATGGAAATGTTGGACGCGCTAACATGGATGATTTGAGAAGGAGGCTGCAAATCTAGTTACCCGGGGAGGATATGCCGGCCACGACTCATCTATTTTGATTCCACAACATCTGGCTTATTAAGTAACCAACGTCCTGGGGCTGAGTGCTGCTTTTCATGTTATATACCGCCCTCATTAGCTTAACTTGATTTCTTGCCACAACCATGTAATTTCTGTTAAACATGCTTTCGATAAATTGTGCACATATATATTCAATTAATTCATATTGCACTAATAAAGCTCCTTAAAATGTACCCTGTGGCACCGCTCACTCACCCACATACGGGTTAATAGCGGAAGGGGGATGACCGATTACTCAAACTCACAGATCTCCTACTATAAGTGATCTCGTAACGGGCGCGATGACCTAATCGGTAGAGCGTGGGCCTCGTGTGTGGAAGGGCGGGAGTTTGGTTCCCGGTCTAGTCAAACCAATGACTTTACAATTGGTACTTGTCACTTCCTAGCCTGGCGCTCAGCAATAATAGGATAGGGCAATGTCTGGTTAGCTCAGTGTCAGGATAATGTGACTCAGTGGGACATCGGGTCATGGTGCCGGCAGCCTGATTTCCCAGTGGGGCAGAGCTATAAAATTGCCATGAGTGCGCACTGTCAAAAGTCAGTACCCATCCTGATATGACCTTAGATGTTGCTAGGACTTAAAACAACAACAAACAAACGTCTGGTGCAGTTAACAATGATCGCTGTCCTGACCATTGCTCATCATCATCATCATGCTGTCCGTTGCGAATCAACAAAGACTGAAAATATACATTTCATGAAAGTTGCCTGCAAAGGTGTTAAAGTGCTGCTGGCTTTTGCAAGTTACCAGCTGCACTCTCTCAGGGAGCAAATAGAGGTCTCACACCGGCAAGAACATGTCCAGACAGGCGCAAAACTATTTGTCCCTGCAGTGGCTTGTCGGTCGATGTTGGGAGTTCCATACATCAACTGCCCTTGATGCTGTCACAGTGACATGGTTTTCTGTTTAGGGTTTGCTCCCTTAGCCTTCGGTTCTGTCAAGAACCTGTAACACAATGCAGTGATGTACAACTCGGCAGGGAAGGGGCATCAAACTCCCTGAGGTATTGCAATACCTGCATACCCATATGGCATTACTCAATCTATGTTTAATTAGACGATTGTCTCTTGTACATTTCCATTCAAACCTACTGCGGAGTTCCCTGACCTGTTCATGTAATCAATCTTGCTATTCTGTCTTCGGCCAACAATGCGATTCCTGGCAGTTGTTGCAGTAGATAGCTCTAGACGTTGTAATGAATGGTTTCCATCTTCACTTCTCTCAGTACCATCCCATATATATCCGATTGAGATGACACTGTCTGTTAAACTCTGTACTCGCAATGTCACACCCATGATTAGATTAGTCACCTCCGGGCTAAAGAAAGAATACTTTGTAGTTTAGAATTCCATTGTTGATTCTACTATATTTTTGCTATTGCTGAATTGTATTTACATGTTTGATTTGCTGATTAAGTAAACGACATTTCAACTGCATCCGACTCCTCTCCCCTAATTACAGCACAACCTGGTTATGCCAGGAAGGAGCCCCGACAGCAGTTGTGAGAACTTTTACCCATTTTACCATGATGTTGTAAGAAATCGCCATATTTGTGTTGACAGCTGTGATAACTGTCATACATGTTACCATGCTACTCTGAGAAATTGTTATAGCTGTGTGTGTAGTCGGGAGAAGTTTCACCCATGCTACCATGCTATTCTGAGAAATCGCCATATTTGTGTTGACAGTTGTGAGAACTGTCATCCATGTTACCATGCCACTGTTAGCAATTGTGATAGTTGTGTTTGTAGTCAGGAGAACATTAACCCATGCAACTGTGAGAAATTACCATATTTGTATTGGCAGTTGTGAGAACTGCCATCCATGTTACCATGCTACTGTGAGAAAGTGTCACAATTGTGTTGGAAGTCACAATAACTTTCATATGAGAAAATGTTATATCTGAGTTTGCTGTCACGATAACTTTCATCTATGCATCCATACCAATGTGATACATTGCCATATGTGTGTTGACAGTCGTGAAAATGTCATCCATGCTCCCATGTCACTGTGATCAATTGACATCTGTTTTTGAGAGTAGTGAACACTGTCATCCATGTTACTGCGAACAACTACAATCTCTGTGTTGACAGTCATGAGAACCTTCATCCATACCACTGTGAGCAATTGCCACGTCTGTAGCAATAGTTTCAGAAACATTCTACTCCAAGAAATTACCATATATTGTGTTGACAGTCACGAGAACTCCCATCTATGCTACCATGTTACTGTCACGATGGCTTCCACAGCCGTCAGAGTTAAGCCCTAGAGGTGATTTACTGCTCAGCGCTGTGACGTCACGTAACACGTGACAGTTGCATTCATCAT
Source organism: Branchipolynoe longqiensis (assembly GCA_030323885.1). Classification (NCBI taxonomy): domain Eukaryota; kingdom Metazoa; phylum Annelida; class Polychaeta; order Phyllodocida; family Polynoidae; genus Branchipolynoe; species Branchipolynoe longqiensis. Next base: position 3,779,907 of record CM059194.1, on the reverse strand, counting down.
TACCTCTGACGCGGCCCTAAGCCACACCCACTTCCACCCACACCCCTGCCCCCTCCCATCAACCCCACCCCCACCCCACGCCCTCCACACCCTCCCTCGGGCAAAGCATTGAACAGTTCGCTCAATACGGCTTACATAATGCTCTCCAGCATGTCTAACTGTCAGTGTGTTGACAGGGAGTTATGACACTGTCACATGACAGCATGTTCTGTTGGTTCGTTGTTGGAGTTTTACATACTGGCAATATCCAAGGTCATATCAGGACAGGTACCGACTTGTGACAGTGGAGTCTCATGGTGAGTTTATAGTGCTGCCCGACTGGGAAATCAGCTGCCAGTACCATGACCCGATATTCCACTCAATCACAATATCCTGACACTGAGCCAACCAGTTCTTGCTCTATCCTATTAATGATGACAGTCAGGGTAAGAAGGGACAAGTATCATTTTATAAGCCATTGGTTTGACTCGACCGGGAACCATACTCCTAATCTTCTGCATGACAAGCTTGTAGATTTATTCTTTTTAGCTGAATCAGGTGTCTGGGTGAGTAGCACGGACGGTTGTTTCACAGAAATTCCTGGGTTCGATTAAAATTTGACTAAGATGATTATAACCCGATGATGTGGCATCCGATCCATATGGGCTGACAAATACTTGTTTTTTCTTTTTGTTGGTAAATATGTTTATTCTGCTGAATAAGTATTTTGTCGGTACCGATTAACTGCCTATTCAGATTAAAAGCTGTTGTCATATCAGGTTAAATAGGATTCCTCTCTCAAAAAAAGATCTCCCACATTTAGAATTCGGTGTCAATAGTTATGTGATGCAGAGACCTGGAGGTGAGCAATCGCCATACAGTGGATACTAGATTGATTGTTGATTGATTGATGGTTTATCAGACCCATCTTCTTCATTGTGTCCTTCCACTCGGTGGTGGATGGTGGTAGCAGGATTTGCAATCAGATTCCCAGGGCGGCAATGTGGACGCTCCTGCTATGGCCAGTTTGTCAATAGAAAGCCCATGCCTACACTTTTACCGACCCAAGGGATTTTTAACCTTCCACACCACATAGACATGGTATGAGAGCAACCAGCCTTTGATGACGCTGTAAGTTATACACAGCGGTGGAAATTAGCAGAGGTGAGGGGGGTACCGACCCTCAGATCAGGCATCTGACCTAGAAAAAAGTCAGACACTCTAACCACTCCGCCACAGAGAACACCACAACCCATGCTGGAAGCACAGGCCATGAAGCATAATCACGGCGAACCAGTGAAGAAGAGAGGAAACTGGGGAAAGAACTGGTTGCAAGGTCATCTGTTGTGCCAAAATGACCCTCTCAGGTTAGAGATTGATGATGATGATGATGATGATGAGGTATGGAAACGGTTTATGCACATACCATTTAATGTGATATATGTGGGATAGATTATGTAATAAATAACTCAATTGTCCATGTTGCCGGTAACATGCATAATTCAAAACCCGGAATACGGGCCTGATATTATGAATACCATAGATATGTGCGCATCACTATGTACACAGTTAACTTCCGGTAGTAGATTCAAAGGCTAGTCCAGTCCTTACCTGGCCACTGTCGACGACAGTTCATTGAGTTTCAATGCGAAATGTTGACTATCCCACCCACCCTAACTATAGACTAGTTCAGTTGTAGGGCTGAGAGATTATGGTCCCTTTGACCCTTGTCATGAATGGTTGCTGTGTGACATAAAAGTGTGATTGTGTGAGTGTGCCAGATGTGAGCTGATCGTGTGACCGTGATCTGCCCTAGTGATGTCTCATGTCTTCAATTGTCAAGCCTCTTCAAAAGAAATGAATCAGTAATTTATCATACGAATATTATGATAGTACAATCAAAGATATGCTCTGCACATAAGTAATGAATTATAGTAATGATAGATATATATATAGGTATCTGACCTGCACATAAGTAATAATATCAGATGATAGTTTCACATGTTGTACTACCTGAGATTAGATAGAGTAGTTAAAGCTAATAGTCCCAATTGTACTATTGAGTAAAGCTTATATAAAAGATGTTCAAAACGGTGTAGGCTATAAGGCTTCTGTAACAATGTATTAAGCCTGATTAATATATTTATTAGCCCAAAAAATGATTATCTGTGTCTGGTTTTGAATAATAGGAATAAGTAGTAATGCAGAGTTTGCTTTAAACCTTAGGGTGTTCCCTGGTTTCTTGCACCGATATAGCAAATCCATGTCACTTCCCAGCTGGGACGCACATAAGCTCCTTCAGGGGGTGGCCGGTAGTCATGGGTGGAAGAGTCCACCATAGCTATGTCCTTAACAATTGATACTCGTCGCTTCCTCGCCAGGCGCTTCACATTATTAGGATAGGGCAAGGACTGGTTGGCTCAGTGTCAGGATAAGGTCATGGTGCTGCTGTGCTGGTCTTCCATGTGAAGCCGATGTGGATATTGCATATTGTATTTCTACCTGACATTGAAGACTGGGAATGATATGGACACCTCTTCTCCAATCCAATACCCATAACTTGATGCTGAGAGGGATGCTAAAATGAGGAATCAATGGATCTATGTGGCTATAATTTCAAATATGAAACAAACAAGTTCGTTTTCATATGACAAGGGATTGTCCAAGTTAAAACCGACTGCCATCTGCATATGTATTGTCGGACACAGCGCAACAAACTAAGTGTTCAGGTCCAAGACCGACAGATCCATATTAGTTGTTCTGTGTAAAAATAGAAGTTCTTGTTGTGATTTACAGGTAAAATTGATCTAGTTAAAACCAGGTAATCCCTTATATAGAATATGTATTGATTTCTGCAAACAAAAAAAAGATTTGATTATAGCTTCAGCTTAAACTTGGTAACCATGATTTCATTTCAGCCCAAATGGCGTTTGTTGGTTGTTCATCCCAAACTCTTCAAATTGGCCACATGGATATATACATGTCACGTGTTTTTTCTTGAAGGTTTATACGGCCTATCATGGATAAGTCTGAATGGACTTGTTTTCACCATTAGCCAGTCTGTTGATATAAAGCCCGAGCCTACACTTTTACCAAACCAAGGGATGTTTAACCTCCCACACCACATAGACATGGTATGAGACCAACTGGCCTTTGATGATGCTGTAAGTTATACACAGCAGTGGAAAGCCAAATTTGCCATAGCTGGGGGCATGGGGAATCGAACCACCAACTTTCAGATTAGAAGTCTGTCCTAGAAAAAAGTCACACACTCTAACCACTCAGCCACAGAGAACACCACTTGTGTTTTCATAATGTATAGGGGGAAATAGCTGATTCTATGTAAAGATTTCACATGGATATATCTGTATGACGTGTTTACATAATGTATACATAGGGGGAAATAGCTGATTCTATGTATACACTTCACATGGATATATTTGAATGAAGTGTTTACATAATGTATACATAGGGGGAAATAGCTGATTATATGTAAAGATTTCACATGGATATATATATGTGAAATGTTTACATAATGTATGCATAGGGGAAATAGCTGATTCTATGTAAATACTTCACATGGTTATATGTGTGTTAAGTGTTTTCATAATGTATACATAGGAGAAATAGCTGATTCTATGTAAACACTTCACATGGATATATCCGTGTGAAGTGTTTTCATAATGTATACATAGGGGGAAATAGCTGATTCTATGTAAACACTTCACATGGATATATGTGTGTGAAGTGTTTTCATAATGTATACATAGGGGGAAATAGCTGATTCTATGTAACGATTTCACTTGCCGAATTGTTGAAATGATGTAT
>CM059194.1:3759690-3775600 GCA_030323885.1 Branchipolynoe longqiensis | reverse complement strand
TGAGGAGAGAGGATGAGCAAATGCTAGCAGGAGGCTGGGGACAGAGGACGGTCAAATACCAGAAGGAGGATGAGGACAGAGGATGAGCAAATGCTGGAAGGAGGCTCGGAAGAGAGGATGAGCAAATGGCACAAGGAGGCTGGGGAAGAGAGGATGAGCAAATGCCAGAAGGAGGCTGGGAACAGAGGATGAGCAAATGTCAGAAGGAGGCTGGAAAGAGAGGGTGAACAAATGCCAGAAGTAGGGTGAGGACAGTGGACGAGCAAATGCCGGAAAGAGGCTGAGGACAGAGGATGAGCAAATGTCAGCAGGAAGCTGAGGACAGAGGCTTAGCAAATGTCAACAGGAGGCTGAGGACAGAGGATGAGCAAATATCAGCAGCAGGCTGAGGATAGAGGATGAGCAAATGCCAGCAGGAGGCTGGAAACTGAGGATGAGCATATGACAGAAGGAGACTGCGGAAGAGAGGATGAGCAAATACCAGAACGAGACTGCGGAAGAGAGGATCAGCAAATGCCAGATGATGGGCAACAAGTTGGTTGTTGGAGCGTTGCATAATCATTTTTTAGTAAATCATCAATTTATTCAGGGAATAAAGGTATTTTTTTCAGCTCCGAGACACTGGTCTTCCGGCCATGTTATATTACATTCGATCACGTTTATAATAGTCTAAAATCAACAATAGTTTGATACAAATATTAGAAGAAGAAAAAAGAAGAATTTAGTGTTGTTACCAGACAGCATTGAGAGATAACGCGGTGTACATGTTATATTTTCAGTGTCATGTACTAATATACATGGTGAATATGAAGCTATTCTGTCAGTAGAATTTGATGCAGTTAAATCCTTTACTTCATTGCAGATTTGATAACCAATATAAAGTGATGTTTGGTGTGGCTTCCTGGTGTTATTGTTAAAAGAGGTTCAGTGAACCCCTTTGGAAGAAATGGTACACATGTATGGTCAAGTGTTGGTAGATGATATGGTCGTGGTGCTACTTATTTAGATTAGTGACTGTTCTGCAGATGTCAATAACTATGCCATGCCATGACACTGATCCAACCAGTCATTGCCCTCATAATAATGCCGAATGCCGGGCTTGGGAGCAACAAGTATACATTTTTAAGTCCTTGATTTGACTCGACCAGTGGGTTTGAATCCCGTGATCTACGAAAACTGGAGACGGGCGCTCAAGTCATTCGGCCATCAGGAGGAAGGACTTGTCGCATGGTTCTGGGCCTGTCCAGCCATGGAACCGGCTGAAGGTCAAGGTCGGCTACAGGGTGCTGACAGCCGTACATCAATAGACAGGCTTGATGGATATATGGTGCTGGCGTCGACAGTCTGGGTCCGAATGGCACAATTACTGAAGAGTAACGAGACAGAGACATGATGCTGGGACTTCTCCCTGGATCAACAATGTGCCTGTGTTTGTTTGTTGTTGTCTTACGTGCTAGCAACATCTAAGGTCATATCAGGACGGGTACTGACTTGTGACAGTGCACACTCATGGTGAATGTATAGTGCTGCCTCACTGGAAGACCAGGCCGCCAGCCCACTCAGTCACATTATCCTGACTCGGAGCCAACCAGTCCTTGCCCTATCCTAATAATACCGGGCACCAGGCTATGAGGTGACAAGTATCAATTTTTAAGTCATTGGTGTGACTTGACCAGAGTTTAAATGCACGGCCCCACGATCTACCAACATGGGAGACGGATGCTCTAACCCATTCGGCCATCCTGTCTGGTTAAATGTGGTTGCGCATGACTTGTGTTGACCAAGGTAATGTTTGTGACATGGAGCTGCTAAAACATATGAAGAGCTCTTTTCCGAAACGTGATGAGCGCCGATTAAAAAAGGAGCTTGCAATGCCAATGCCAAGCTCCTAGCTCATACTTTGGAAACAAACTCTCTATATATGTGTATACGAAGAGCTCTTCATATATGCATATATATTTTCATTATCCGCAGCATAGTATCATTTGTTACAAGTCCTATCACCCCCACATCACGTACAGCAATGCAATTGTGTGGTTGTTGAGGTTTAGCGTCCTCGCAACATATAAGGTCATATCAGGACGGAATACAATCGTAGCATCAAAGCAAATTGTTACTTGCGGTATCAAGAATTCATGTATCTCAGTCTGGGTCTCCTACACGTGGACTATACGATAAATGGTTTGGGAAATGCTTAATGGTTACTTTAACTGAATCATTGTGACCAGACGGGATGACCAAATGAGGTAGAGCGTCAATCTCCGGTGTTGGTAGATCATGGGATCGTGGGTTCGAATCCTGGTCGAGTCAAACCAATGACTTAAAAATTGATTATTGTCGCATCCTAGCCATTCACTCGGCACTATTAGGATAGGGCAAGGAGCAGTGGAATGAGGAAGACCAATCGTCTGCGACTGAAATTTCCCCTGCTTAAACAACTAATGTACCAACAACAACAAAAGAAAAAGAAGTGTTTGAGCCAGTGTTGAGCGGGTGGTGTGGTTATTCTGCAGGTGGGTGGAGAATTGGGAGCTGTGCCGTGGTTAATTGTCAGGGAGTGTTTGGACTGCTGGTGGGATATAATGAGGTGATACAAGATGATGCATGCGCTGTCAAAGCGCAATGAGTGCAGGCAGCCTTGTCATGGAGCAGTCTGCGAACGGTGTGGTACTGACTTATCTGGTGGGCCTTGATGGAGCTGTCTGTTTGACACTCTGTGGACTGTCAAGCTTGTCGTGCTTTGCGTTTAATTTCTGATGTATTCAGTTGCTTTACTGAAAGTTTTGGAAGATTGAAGATGAGGAATCGCTTATAAATATATATGAGACTGTCTCAAAAGGTGCTAAGCAATATGGGACAAAACTTTGTCCATTGTAATGATCAACATACTATCTGCTTCTGCATTTGCTCAGGAAAAACTGTTTTGTTTTTTACATGGTGTTTCAATATCCCAGTGGAATACATATTGATTTGAAGCAAATGTCCTTTTATAACCGTTTCTGTGCTGTTTTGTGTCAATCGTTACAATGGACACAACAAAGAAGAGTTATCACCTTTTGAGACATGCTCATATATATATGCGGTATAATAATTACGAGTATAATAACCCAGAAGTCTATACCCGCTCCTCACATCCACCCACTAGTCATCGGGTGATGGAGCCTCGGACTAGTCATCTACTGCTTGAACCTACTCAACATCAGCTCCAATGATGGCGCCAACGCTCGCCTTGCTCATTATCCTGATTCACTTACCATGGAACAACACTCCTGGTTATGGTTGGGAAGATGCACAAGCCCTGTCCTCCAAACAGGCAGGTGCGGGCAGTCAAACCCTGCAAACTGGTATATATCTGGACATGGCCATTGCAGCCCATTATATACCCCAAATTCAAGCCTATTTCATATGTAGTGAGAATAGAGAAGGCAATGCTGAAGTTAGACTGCGTGTAATAAGATCTGGAGTGTGCAACACACCTACTCAGTTGGGGGGGGGGGGGCATGACACTCCACGAATATAGGGTGTGACATATAATTCATTATGTAAATATAAGTAACTAACGCTCTGACATAATTCATCATGGTTCACAATGTCCTTCAGTGACACCCAGGTATTTCAACCTATATCATTGTATTTAGTTTATTATAATTGTCACTAATTCAACTTGTTATATGATCTCATGGGTATGGAGCAGTGGGGGGGGGGGGTCCGGCATGCACCTGGCATACATGACCCACAGACTAAAGTATAATATCAGTCAAATGGTGATGATAGATACATAATGTGAGTGATAACTGTAAGGGGGTATGTCCTTTGTTTATAATCTTGTAATTATTTATAGAGCCTATATATATAATATATATATCCGATGCGACTGACACTGGTCTACATCCGGTGGAGGCGAGGAAGCCGCAGGTGGTGCCACCGGTACACTGTTGGGTCTTACGGAGTATAAGAACAATGATAATAATTCTCATATGTATCTTTATACTTGCATTATTTGCTATACATCACATATATCCATATAGCTAAACCAATGCATAATAGATGTATGCATCTGTCTGGACATCCCGATGGGGACATGACCCATCAAAAAGAGTTTGCTTGGAACACGGGAACCTATAGGGAGGATAGTAAACTCATCAAACTCACTGACTTGGACATTGCCAGGGCCGAGGCTGTTCCAGTGAGATTAGTGACCCTGGCCTGGCATCCTGCCCTTTGTGCGGATGCACCATCGCGCCTGTGCTGGGAGTGTGGAGGCCCTGATTACCGACGCATCTATGTCACTTTGTCAGAGGTGTCAAGGGACCAGTACCTTGCTCAGGCGGTAGAGTGTCCACTTAGGAAGGTGTCGGTTATCCGACCGATCCTGCTCAGTGGACCCATTTACAGTTTGGGCTATTTTCCGTTCCAACCAGTAGTCCACAACTGGTTCATCAAAGGTTGTGGTATGTGCTGTCCTGTCTGTGGGAAAGTGCATATAAAAGACCTCTTGATGTAGGGAAAGTAGGGAGGGGACCGCTAGAGGGAGACAGTTGGCATCATTGTGAAGTAGGAGAAAGAGTGCCGAGGCGCAAGGGATTGTGGGAGGAGTAGGAATATCAAATTTGGAAATATTTGTGAGAATTATGGTGAAGTTAGGGTGGTCAGGGTGAGTGCGGGTCTCTAGGGTCGGAGTATGTACGGTTAGGGTAGTTGCGTGTGATTGGTCAGTGAGCTGGATGGGAGGGCGTGTTCCAGGAGGCGAGACAGACGGGAGGAAGGTGGCTAGAGGTGAGAGGTCACTGGGCCGGATGCGTGGGCAGATCCAGCAGGCTGGTGTGGAGGCGAGAGGGCAGTTGTATGTGATAGATTGTGTGTGTAGGTGTGTGTGATTGCGCATTGATACTGAAACATCTGATTCCATTCCCTGATGTTGTCTTCAGACATTTTCCTTTGTCCTCCTTATTTTCTTCTCCCTTGCACTGTGTCTTGCAAAATTCCCTAGATTCAAATATATCAAAGGTAAAGCGGCTGTCACACCTCGCCAGATTGGGCAACGGACAGAATTGTCTAGTCCGGTGGTGATAAGTATCAAAATGTATTAAAATGTGTAAAAATGTTGCACTCTCGGGTCAATGGCCACTGGACGAACAGACATGAAATGGACATGAAACAGACATGAAACGGACATGAATGGATAGCCAACAGATGAGGCAAACTCAAACCAGACAAGAACCATAGACGTCAATCTGGTGGCATCTGCTCCTAGTTTTATGCGTGTTCAAAACATGTCTGGACACAAACCGGACTTTGTTTGGTTTCTGTCCATTTCCCTCAATCCGTTGAAGTGTGACAGGGCCTTTAATACTTAAACACTATTGTGAGTTGTATATTGTGAGTGTGGGGGTGTGGGGGGTTCTGTGTTTGAAAAAGTCAGCTCGGAACTATCCCACACCAACCATGATTGGATGTTGGGAAGAGATTGGGGAAATGCAGTTGTTGTCTCGCTGGTAGTTGCTGGTTCGCATCCTAGGTGGCGTGGTGGTAGGTGGATTAAAACTGTTATGGCGTAGGATACATTTATGCATACAGTACAAGCTAAATAAGCTCTACAGTTTTCTTCCAGTCTTCGGTCAGCGAGACATGGCTTTCCGGAGAAAATCCATTATGTACATTTTTAATCGAGTATACCCTTTGTAATTATATATTCTTTTAACTGGATGAGATTAAGCATGGTGAATTTCAATCACAGACAATTACTCGGCTTCATTCCACTGCTCCTTGCCCTGTCTGAGTCATGCGAACACCAGGCTTGGGAGTGACAAGACAGTATTACTATTTAAGTCATTGGTTTGACTTTGCCAGGGTTCGAATCCTATGACCTACGAAAACAGAAGGCGATCGCTCAACTCATTCAGCCATCCGGTGTGGATCGTATTAAATAATATGCTGACTTACACTAGATCCCAGAGCAGCGATAATTATTATTATGATATGAACGATGAAGCCATGATATGACAGCTTTACAATGTGGTTAATACTGTTGAATGATATTGAAGGATACATTGGGAAATGAGCCCGTCATGTAATACTTATCACAATTTAGTTGTTATTGATTGTTATGGAATGCAATTATTAATCTCTTCCCTTTCAAAGTATTTAAATATAATCTCTTTATCGAGAACCAGGAAATAAACCCACCTTGTGGTGACTGGTGAGGCATAATGGAGAAATCTGTAACCATGGTGGCTAACATTCCGTTTACAAGAGACATACACCTGTAAAATACTTTGTATATACGACCGTATATGCTAGTGTAAACGTGAAGCTGAGAGACATTAAGATCGACTCATGGACATCAATCTCACAGCAGAGAGCTAAATGCAGAGCGCAGTCAAGTAATGAATGCAGTCTTTGTCACATCGCGACCGACAGCATGATGATGATGGTGATGAAGGAAAGCAACCAGATGGCTCCACTGTGCCATGTCTGCCCAGTTGGGGTTCGAGCCACTAGGTGACGCTTGGATCAGTGCCTCTCCCACTGTCTCGCTTGCTGTGCCTCACTGCTCACCCGACCCGCGCCATGGACGCACACAGGCTGTCTCCAACTGTGTTATTCAGCTTCTTTTTTGTTTGTTGTTGTGTGTGTAACATCAAATTGTGGTCTATTTGATTTGGTAGGGTGGTGTAAAATATTCCGATAAATCGCATTGGTGGGGAATGTGAAATGGTCTATAAAGCAATACAAATGGTATATTAATGTAAATGATATATAGGGCCAGGTGCGTGAATGTATTTATGTAGTTGCTGGTGATCCTTTACTGATGGTCACTAGTCATTGTGCATTAAGTAGATAGTCTGAATGAGGCACTAGTGTTAGTGTGTAAGGGGCTCAAGAGCTCTACTCACCTCCCCCCCAGACTGTTAGTCCCGGATCACCACACACACACAGCATCAGGTGCAGGCCAAGCAGCCACAACACATAGTGGTGGTGGGTAGATCACAGTAGCCATGCTGACCCCAGAATGCTTACTGTTCTTTGGTGTAACTAGACATGCTTGTTGCTGATTGGAGATAGTGGTCAGGTTGTATGCCATATCAGATCCATGTACCATTATATAATAACAAACCTGAGGGTACAAGCTCTCACTCTACGTTCATTCTTTATAGGCTGCCTTTCTCTTGTTGCCTGTATTGATTTCATATAGCCTGCCTACACAACCACAGATGCCAACCATCGACTTTATAGTGGGTTCGCGCAGCCAGTGATTAAATACTTGTCATTTGAGTAATCATATATTGTTTGACTAATGATGTTTGTCCGAAATTAAACACATGTTGGCCAGTCTACCATCATACTTACATTCCGATGTAACGGCAGAGGGGAATGCAATTGTTTTATATGTCATGTGTTATGCCTAGCGGGGTGAGCTTGTGTATATATGTGTATATAATGGTTGGGTTATTTCTGAGTTTCATGTGGATAGACATAGTGAGTACTTGCAGGCCTGAGTGTAGTTGCACTCTGGCCCTGACCCTTCTGCCTTAGTAGGGGGCAACACAATCAAGCTGTGAGTAGCAGGCAGGTCAATGTTGGTTGTAACCAGGCAACCACTGCTGGTGGCCAGACTAGTAGGTGTCCGTGGAGACCAACAATTTTGTTCTCCTATTGGGTGACAGGGGTGGTGTGACACCCTACCAGGGAACCTGGGAACTATTTAAATAACAATTCAGGGATTGCTCTCTGTTACTGCTCTTCGCTCTTACTTTCTCTTTCTTCTTGTCTGTATTGGTTTTCCTTACAGCCTACTTGCACAGCCACAGATCCGGGTACCAACTCTACACACAGTTACTCACATAAGATGTTAATAGCATTATTTTTGCATGGAGAAACCTTTTCCCATGGTGGCTAATATTTCATTTACAAGAGAAATACACCGTTAATGACATATGTTTTGAAGAATCGATTTAATTATTTCTCAATATATGCAGCAGAGTTTTCCGCGGCTGTCCCAATATTACAATTTCTCAAGTGGGTATTCCTTCATGATTAAGACAATGTATTCATGTTGTAAGGGGTGGCCGCAGTACCACAAACTACAACAACATGTTATTGACTGATATATGCTTTGATGCGCGGCGAGCAAGGACGAGGAGGCGAGAGTGGAATAAGAGGGCATTTTATTGAGAAATTCCCGAGGCTTTTCATGGATATACAACAATCAAGCATGAATAAGGCATGTCAAGTGTAATCAATCAATGTGATAGGAACAATGTAGATAAAGGTAGGTACAATAGCATGTATGAGGGATGGTCATGCTAAGAGCGTCAAATGTCATTATAGTATCATAAAGTGTCAATGAGATAATCTTAGTAGTTGGCGGGAGGTGGGCCCGAGGAGCCCTCAACCCTATAGTGGAGAGTTGGTGTATAGGGATGGTGGGTGGGGAAAATAGGTCTGAGGAGCGGAGTGTGTGGAGGCAGGGGGGCGAGTGGCCCGAGGAGAGGCTGGAGGTGGTTATAAGGGAAGGAGAGAGAGGGGGGGGGTTATGTAAGAGTCAGCGGCTGGAGGACAGAGAGGAGGGAGAGAGAGGGGGGGGGCGTCCTCCCTCGCCTCGCATCAACCGCAATGCGAGCATTACGACCAATCTGTAACACCGTAGAAACTGAAAGATGAATAATATAAGCTTTCACCAAGAATAAAGTTAACCCATACAGCTTTCACATTTCACTGTATATCTTTACACATTGCAGTATTCTACGCTGGTTACAACATAGATTGATTAGCATTACCCACAGTTGAAACCATGAAGTTACCTCAGCCCCAGCTCTATAGAATTTACTGACGTTTATTCAGCACTTTAACTTTGTCAGAGTAATGGGAGACTTGAACTATACAATCTGTTATTAAATGTCTATAACATAAATGACTTCCATACATCATCATCATCATACTGCCGGTTGCGATGCGACAAAGACTGCTTTAATTACTTGACTGCCACTCTCCATTTAGCTCTCTGCTGTGAGAGTGATGTCCATGAGTCGGTCTTCATGCCTCTCAGCTTCAGGTTTCTCTTGATGTTATTCTTGATGTTATTCTGTAACCAGAAGACAGTTGGGAATAGAGGATCTGCTTTGGTAGCCTGTCTGATGACATCCTCATGGGGTGTCCAGTCCACCGGAGATTCGTTTTGATCAGAAGATGTTCCATAGAGGGTAGCCCCATCCGTTTGAGTATTCCATACAACCTGCTATTAAATGTCTATAATGGATTACCACACGTGGAAGGCAAACTAGCAGTATCAGTTCATGTTGCTTTCAATCTAAATGGTGACAATAAATAACGGCCCTACATTATCTTATTTATAGTATGTAATGCAACATTGTCAGTCAAATTAATAGTTTAACATAACTAGGCTATTGGTAAAGTATACATTTCTAAATGGGTGTATATGTTGGGAACTACTTTCTCTTAGTTGTGCAGTGTCATATTTCACCTTGACATTTGGTTACAAAATGCAAATGGCTATCCAGGGCTCAATAGCCAAGAATGCAGGTAAATACATGTCACATTGCCTATTTACCTTTTAACTATTACCAGGGATGTCATTCTGGTGGCAGCTACACATTTATTCCTTCATTTCACAATAACAACCCTTTTACGAAGACAAACAATGAAATTGCCTCATGCAGAATATTTCAAGAAAAACAGAAATATACAATATAACCATATACTAGTCTTAGGCGACTAAAACAGCGCAGTAGTTCAACATTCATGTTTGCTATGTAAGAAATAATACCATAAATACCACAAACATTTCCTATGAAAATGCAAGAGGTGCATACATCATAGTTAACCTAGCGTTCAAGATTGTTCTAAGAGTTATTCAGTGCACAGTGACAGCTTCCGCATGATGGGACCCGGCCCTGGCCGCCAAGTGTTGGTCACGTGACGGGTAGGAAGGAGGCGGAAGCCGTTAATTTCCTGAGGGATGTGGGGTCGACAGGATGGATGGTCCCGATAGTTTGAGAGCGCCCAACACTCTGCATGTGCCTGAGGATATGGGCGCATTGTGCTGCCACCCACACAGTGAGTGGGATAATTCAGTATTGTAAGCCACATTCATATCACATGAGCTCTTCTTTAGCCCATGAACAGCACCTCCTATCACTTCATCGCTGAATTAGCGCATTTCTACAATCTACTTACCAGGGGGTTTCTTATAGGATGGAGTAATGGCACTCTAGAGTGGTTTTGTGTGTGTCTCCATGGTTACTGACTTATTAGTCGCATTACAATATTAAGGTGCATACAACAGAATGTGATATCTCACTCAGTCACTTTATCATGATACTGTGACAAGAAGCCAACCAGACACTGCCTTGGTATAATCGTGTCGATTGCAAGGTGATGTACTGGGAAGGGACTGCAGCTATTGTCTGCTATTTTTCTTGAAGATTTATAGTGCCTGTCATCAATAAGTCTGAATAGACTTGTTTTCACCATTAGACAGTTTGTCAACAGAAAGCCAGAGCCTACACTTTGACTGACCCAAGGGATTTTTAACCTCCATCGCCACATAGACATGGTATGAGAGCAACTGGCCTTTGATGACGCTGTATGTTATACACAACAGTGGAAATCCAAATTGGCAGAGGTCGGGAGGGCACCGGGAATCGAACCCCTAACCTTCAGATTAGGAGTCTGACCTAGAAATACGTCAGACACTCTAACCACTCCCCCACATAGAACTGCTATTATTGTCCAACCAGCAAGGTGTTCCTCATTTGTTTCTCAGAACTTTATATCTTAGCAACATACAATGCCATATCCAGACAATAATTGGCTTGTACCAGTGCACACTCCTCATGGTGTTATAGTGCTGCCATACTTGGGGACTGAGCCCCTGGAATCATGACCCGGCATCATATTGAGCCCTGATAGTTCTACTGATATATCACAGTTCTTGTTATACACCCTGAATGCAAAAGGTCACACAACTAGTGGCAAATACGGTAGTGTGTATGTTCATGGTTTCCATAACAGATTTATTGGAAGGAATTCCAATATATCTAGACGACTGAGGCACATATCTAAGTGCAGTCAGCAGGTTCACATGTATAACTAGACAGTGTAGTTTTTACAAAGAAAACATAACATTAATGTCAGACATATTTACTAACTTTGCTTAGCAATGATGACAAGTATACACCAGGTATTAACCTATTTACAATGTTTACTACAAATCGTGTAAGTCATTGGTTTAACTCGGTCGGGTTTCGAGCCCACGAGGTCCCAGTCAGCGTCTTACTGCATCGGTCACCACTTTGTGCTTATTGGAACTGAATAGTCAAATGAAAACATCCACTTTTCAAAAAGAAGGCAATTATCTAGATTTGATCCAACATATCTAACTTAGATATTGGTGTGTTTAACAAACATTTGCCATCACAGATAAAATAATACCGAGCCAATTTAATAGAACATGTAACTGCAGAAGCATATGGTGTGAACGTTGTTGGCAGCTTGCCAACATTAATTATGCATGTTTGCACTTCAAATACCTGAAAACTTATTCATTTAAAATAAAAGTTACTTCAAGCTAAAGTAAGTTAGATCATAACGGTCAACCTAACATAGTTATCTCAGAAAATTACAGAAACTCAAAACCATCGGACTATGGAACTTTAAGTAAATACGCAATTCCTTAATTTCCACGTGAACATTCCTTTCTTGCGCAATTGACTAGCTCTAAGAGGTATGCTTGTATATTTATTGTGTTTAAGCAATTGGCATCACCCGTATAGACCTTTTTCCAAAGAACATCCTACACAATGACCTGCTCCAGGCAACACCCGACCCATTCCTGTCACTCCCATAAAAATACATCTTTCTCTCCACTGTCATCAGAGAGCAGAGGGTCGTGCAAATCCTCTATAATACCTTTTCCTGTCAAAGTGCACTACCAGATAGAAAGATGGTGGTGGTAATGGTGAACACTGAGAGCACTACTCTCTGCCATACAGGACCCACTGAGCAACACGCCTATGGTGCTCTAGTCATAGCGGTGGCGACACATGGTGTCTGCGTTGCACATTAATCATACATCCTCTACTACCCAGCCCAGAGAAAGATTAAGCACTCCATACGTTGGTTGGATAGATGTTGGAGTTTTACCTCCTAGCACTTCCAAGGTTGCATCAGGACGGGAACCGTCTGGTGACAGTGTGCCCTCATGGTGACTTTATAGTGCTTCCACACTAGGAAATCAGACTGCCAGCACCCTGACCCAATATTCTACTCAGTCACATTATCCTGACACTGAGCCTACCAGACATTGCCATATTCTATTAGTGTGAAGCGCCTGGTTTGGTGACGACAACGTATATCAATTTTGTAAGTCAGCTCATTTAGGTATTAGCAAATATATAAGTTGTAATATTCGAGCCATGTAGGATCCTACCATTACTAGTGTGGCATTATATAAGATGGTGGTGTGGCATTATATTAATGTAGGCGAAATGCAAACAATGTCAATGTTGTTCGATTTATTTTTGTAATCACTTTGATTCATCTAGTACAATATTTCTTCAACACATGGGGCAGTATGGGGCAGTGGTTTTCCGACTATAGTTAAAGTTGCATAGTCCGATGGGTTTTGAGTTTCTGTAATTTTCTGAGATAAACATATTAGGGTGATCGTTATAATCTACCCTACTTTCACTTGAAGTAACTTTTATTTTAAATAGCTAACTTTTGAGCTATTTGAAGTGGAAAGAAGCACAATTAGTTTTGGCAAGCACGCCAACACTCTTACACCATAGGTTGCTTCAGTAATAGGTTCTATTAAATTGCCTCAGTACTCCCTGTTATGGGGTGACACATGTTTAACAAGTGCAACAGTATTTAAGTTAGATATGTAGAATCAAATTCAGATACGTGTTTTGCTTTTGAAGATGTTACGCTTCATCAGACTCTGTAGCTTTAAATTCAGGGGTTTATGCTATTTGGTCGTAATGCTCGCATTGCGGTTGATGCGAGGCGAGGGAGGATGCCCCCCCCCTCTCTTTTCTTTCTCCTCCAGCCGTTGACTCTTACATAATACCCCCCCACTCCTTCCCTTATAACCGCCCCCAGCCCAGCCTCGGGCCACTCGCCCTCCTGCCTCCAGACACTCCGCTCCTCCTAGACTTTTTTCCCCACCCACCATCCCTATACACCAACTCTCCACTATAGGGTTGAGGGCTCCTCGGGCCCACTTCCCACCAACTACTAACATTATCTGACATTGACACTTTATTATATTATACTTGATATCTCTCTGACTCCTCAATGATTACTCATAATCCAACTGACATTTGACACTGTTACCATGACCATGCCTCATACATTATACTGTACTTACCTCTTATTCATTGATTACTCCTTATTACATTGAGCCATTACATTTGACATATCTAATTATTCATGCTTGATTAATGTATATCCATGAAATACTCTGGCATTTCTGAATAAAATGCCCTTTTACCCACTCACGCCTCATCGTCCTTCCTTGCCACGCATCAAATACAAGATCAATTTAAAAGAAAATGTAATTTTTCGATTACACCTAGCACTAGGTTTATCTGGTCCAAACGAAGCATGTAAATGTCATTTTGTCATTTATTTCGCTACACAAACGGCCGGAAGATCATGTCATCGGCGTTGACAAAAATGTATGTTCTGATGAACAGACTGTTTTACCAACAACAACACAATACCATATATGAATCTCTCAATCTTACAGAAGCGATCATGATGGCCTGGCGTTAGAATGCCTGCTTCCTATCTAGAAGAATCCTGTTCCTGCCCCTTTAAAGCTGATTTCAGCAAACCACACCGACGTGTAGGAACAAAGCCTCAAAGGTAATTAGCTCAAATCTCGGCCCGGGCCAGGTAGCTTGCTCGCAGAGAGGTAACTAGGTAATAAAGGCTTCACAAGGCGGATGTGTAATACCAACTGGAACCAGGAACTACATCCTGCCTCCCTCATAGCCAAAGGCACATGTTGTAATGACACCATAAAGACAGAACTATCGACTCCCATGTTCGCTAATACAATCATGAAAGCCATAATAACGCAGTTATAGTATTGCGTCAGAATTCAGACGATGGGGAAACAAGAACATTGTTTGCATTAATTAGACATATTAAGGCACTAAATGAAATTCCACAGGAAGGAAGTTCGGTTGGAAGGATTATTAATTGCTCAAAGATATGGAATTTGTATTCCCTCAGCCTCTCTGTTCATTTCGCACATTACATTTAATGAGTTTTGGCAGTTTTGTGGTCTCCTTAAGAAGAAGTGAGGGGAACAATAACTATTGCACTGGTGTGAAAGATGAGCCTGCGCTACCGCAAGGTGATGGCCTCCTCTATATTAGTGTTCTCTACGGCAGAGTGGTTAGAGTGTCTGACTTTTTTCTATGTCAGACTCCTAATCTGAAAATGTGTTGGATTTCCCATGCCATCACCTCTGCCAATTTCACCATTTTATATAACATACAGCATCATTAAAGGCGATTGATCTCATACCATGTCTCTGTGGTTTGGGAGGTTAGAAATCCCTTAGGTCGGTAAAAGTGGCAGCACCAGGCGAGGCAGAAGGCCTGACCAGTCGCTTCAGTAGATGAGTGTCATTAGTAATGTAGTGTCAGTTGATGTGAAATGAGGACACAGTTCCTAGGTTATCGATGTAAGGATAATTATACTCGTATAGTTGCTTATACAGCGCATATAAATATATAAGAATGATAGCGACAGGACAGTAATGAGATAAAGGGAAAGTAGTGGGTTGAGTGTTTCAATCTCTGGCAAGTGATTAGAAGCCGTATCCGTCAAACTAAATCTGTTAAGACCATCGTACAGTGCAACTGACACTGGTGTTTCTCTTGAAGATTGATACTGCCTATCATGGATACGTCTGAATAGTCTGGTTTTCAGCATTACACAATTTGTTGATGGAATGCCCGAGCCTACACTTTAACCGACCCAAGGGATTTTTAAGCTCCCACACTACATTGACATGGTATGAGAGCAACTGGCTTTTGATGACACTGTAAATTCTACAACTATTGGAAGCGAGGCTGCCCGAATATGGCGCCACCAGTGCAGTTCTGGAGCTTATGGAGCATACAAATGTAATAATAATTCCCTTCTACCGCTGTATGCGTCACATAACACTTATAAATATATGTGATGCATAATGCATTATGCAAGTATAATGGTGCGGAAAGGAAATAGTATTGCTATGTTCTGCCTCCTCCACACAACTTGGAACTGGTGGCGCCACCATCAGCCACCATCAGCAACCCTCACCCCCACCGACACCCCACCCCACCCGCCTGCCCAATGGACCCATGAAACCTCACTCGCACCGGAGTATTTGTCATCCATATATATATGGAGAAATCCATTTCTGGGTTTATGCGCCTCTTTCTGTGTGTGTCTCAGTGTGTCAGTTTCGCACCAGCTCAGACCACAATGGACTTACAAAGATAGGCTTTGCAATCCTAAGAAGCACTCTTGCCGTCCTTCAATCCTATCATGGCGGATCACAGACACAGCGGCTACAAGGAGATACAATGAGCTTACGTCTACTCTGGGCGAGCAGCAAAGCTGGTAAGGTCCGTAAAGCATTTGGGTGCCTTCAGTGAATGCCACCATGTCTGCAACCCTAAACACACATCCGCTTATATGGCTGGCATATTGAGAGAGGGTGTGTTACGACACCGCATTCAGATTGACACATTGATATGAGAGCAAACAAACACCGAGGACACACATGAGGACTTTGCAAAGTCAACAAGTGGATTGGATATGTGTTGCAATTTGTTCGCTGTGCCGTCTTTGTTTTTATTTGCTTTTAGAATCCATGGACTGA